>JAVJIF010028649.1:0-84506 GCA_038442645.1 Agave tequilana
GTCGACCGTCCGCAAAGGGCAAACACAGTTTTGTACTGACGGTCGGCCGCTCAGTCGACCGACAAAAAACAGAGAGCAAGCTGTTGGTCGGTCGACCGACAGACGTGCACAAGCGTGCACGTCCTGGACACAGGTCTCGGTCGACCGGTCGGTCGACCGGCCTGGCCTGGAATAGAGCCGGCCGACCGATCCGGTCAACTGCCAGGCCTGAAACAGTTTATAAAATGGGAATTTTTCTGGACTTGGGAAAATTTTTAAAATAATTTTGTAGGGATATATGGCTAAGTATCATGCTGAAAAGATAGATATACATGATATAAACAAGATATAAAATTTTGTAAAAATTTGAGACATGTATATTTATCAAGGCATGAACTTAAAACAAATACCAAAAATAAAAACTGTATTTTGAGGGGGGGTGTGTGTGTAGAGCCAATTTTCCACAACCTCAAACTTTAACAAACTAATTCTTACATAGGTTCTAGGTGACTACAAAGTCTTCAAGTGGGCTTCTTCATATGATCTTACAAAGCTTGATTCTTGAACCCGAAATGAACCGACTTGAGTCAAAACAACCTTCCTTTAGGGAAGAAAACTCCATGAATCTTTAGAACCCTGAAACATACTTAAACAATAAACATGATTAGTACAAATAACTATATATGTTTTGGAATCATCAAAACTCAATAAAACGGGCGATTGTAACCTTGGGCTAACAATCTCCCCCTTTTTGATGATGACAAAATATATAGTTATTTTAAACATGGGAAAAGAGCTTGGAAGCTCCCCTCAAATTATGCTATGTATAAAAGACTGATTATGTGTAAAAGTGAATGGCTATATACATAAAGTATAAAAAGTATACAAAACACAATGCACAAAAACAAAATACAAGTGCATAAAACTTCAAAAAACTAACTAAAAAACTAACTATTTATCCCCCTTTTTGTCATAAATTAAAAAGGGTAAAAATAAGAAAATTTCTTTCAAGAATCTATAATACAAACATTCAACTCACCACAAATAAATAAAAATCTAGCATAGTCTAAAGGTTTTGTAAAAATATCGGCAAGTTGAAAATCGGTAGAAACATAATCAATATCAATATCACTTTTCTCATAATAATCTCTAAGAAAGTGATATCTAATGTCAATGTGCTTAGTTTTACTATGTTGATTTGCATTTTTAGTCATATGAATAGTACTAGTATTATCACAAAATATTTTAATATGATCAAAACGCAAATCATAGTCAAGGAGAGTATGTTTCATCCAAAGAACTTGTGCACAATAAGCTCCGGCTGCAACATACTCCGCCTCGGCGGTTGAAAGGGCTACCGAATTTTGCTTTTTGAAAGACCAAGAAATAAGACAATTACCAAGAAATTGACATGTTCCACTTGTACTCTTCCTATCTACCCTACAACCCGCATAGTCAGCATCCGAAAAACTCTTCATTTCAAATAGTCCGGTTTTCGGATACCACAAACCCATTTCAATTGTACCCTTAAGGTATCTAATAATGCGTTTTACCTCTACTAAATGAGACTCCTTAGGACATGATTGAAAACGAGCACAAAGATATACACAAAACATAATATCCGGCCTACTAGCGTCAAATACAATAAACTACCAATCATGCTACGATAAAGCTTAATGTCTACACTTTTACCTTGTTCATCCTTGTCAAGCTTGGTGGTTATTGCCATGGGAGTTTTTCTAGTTCTAGCTCCTTCAAGTCCAAATCTCTTGATAAGTTCCTTTGTGTACTTGGCTTGATTGATGAAGATCCTATCCTTTCTTTGCTTGATTTGGAGACCAAGGAAATAGTTGAGCTCACCCATCATAGACATTTCGAATTCTTCCTTCATGCATGATTCAAAAGCTTGGCAAAGGGTTTCATTAGTAGAACCAAAAATGATATCATCCACATAAATTTGCATAATAAGAATATTATTTTCAACATGTTTTGTAAATAAGGTAGTATCAATTTTTTCTTTCTTAAAACCATTTGAAATTAGAAATGAAGAAAGCCTTTTATACCAAGCCCTAGGAGCTTGTTTTAAACCATAAAGCTTTGTCAAGTTTGAAAACAAAATCCGGATGTGTAGGATCAACAAACCCGGGGGGTGTTCAACATACACCTCCTCTTCAATAAATCCATTTAAGAAAGCACTTTTAACATCCATTTGAAAAAGCTTAAAATCTTTATATGAAGCAAATGCAAGTGTCATCCGTATGGCTTCAAGCCGTGCTACGGGTGCAAAGGTTTCTTCAAAATCGATACCTTCGATTTGAGTGTAACCTTGGGCAACTAACCTAGCTTTATTCCTAACAACGTTACCCGACTCATCCAACTTATTCTTAAAGATCCACTTAGTACCAATTGTTGGTCTATCGTGGGGCCTAGGAACAAGGTGCCAAACTTGGTTGCGCTCAAATTGATTGAGTTCCTCTTGCATGGCTAGCAACCAATATGAGTCGGCCTCGGCTTCGAGGACGCTTTTGGGTTCAAAGTGAGAAATAAAAGCATAGTGTTTACAAAAATCATGAAGTTGAGAACGAGTAGTTGCCCTTGAGATACTTCACCTAAAATAAGATCCTTGGGATGATGTGGATTGTATCTCCAATCCTTTGAAAGTTGTTGAGTAGGCTCCACTTCAATTCTTTGAATTTCATTTCCTTGAGCCTCTTGATCCTTAGTTTCACTTCCTTCATCATCCTTTGGCATGCCTTCAATAGTAGGTGAGTCTTTCAAAGTGACTTTCTCCATGTCTTCATGCAAAGAATCTATTTCTACAACATTCTTAACAAACACATTAGATTCCTCAAATTTACATGTATAGACTCTTCAATAGTTAAAGATGACTTATTGAAAACTCTATAAGCTTTACTAGTATTTGAGTAACCTACAAAGATTGCTTCATAAGACCTACCATCAAATTTTCCCAAAATATCTTTTGTATTTAAAACAAAACATTTGCATCCAAAAACTTTAAAGTATGAAACATTTGGCTTTCTAGAAAAATAAATCTCAAAAGATGTTTTTGAAGTATTTTTGCATAAGAAAACACGATTTGATATATAGCATGATGTATTAACGGCCTCGGCCCACAAATAATGTGGGAGACCATATTCACTAATCATTGTCCTAACCATCTCTTGTAATGTTCGATTTTCCGTTCAACTACTCCATTTTGTTGTGGAGTTCTAGGACAAGATAGTTCATGCTTAATTCAATGTTCTTCACAAAAGGTGATAAAGGGTAGGTTAATGAATTCACCACCTCTATCACTTCTTATTCTTAAAATAGAAGAATCATTTTCCTTTTTAACTCTTTTCTTAAAGGCTTGAAATGTGAAAAGGCTTGATTTTTATGCTCTAAAAAGAAAACCCAAGTAAAACGCGAAAAATCATCAACTAAAATAAATGCAAAACGATTCCCACTTAGACTTTTGGTTTGAGTAGGACCAAACAAATCCATATGAATCAACTCTAAGGGACGTGATGTCATGATATCCTTGATTGACTTGAAAGAGAACTTGGTTTGTTTCCCAAGTTGGCACGCGTCACAAACGCGGTCCTTTTCAAAGTTCAAGCAAGAAATACCCTTCACCATTTCCTTGTTGTTTAACCTAGATAGATGGTCAAAAGAAATGTGGCCTAATCTTCTATGCCACAACCAAGAGTCATCATCGAGGGCTTTCAAATAAGTGATATTGCAAGACATATTAGACAAATCAATCATGTATATATTGCTTTCACGAAAATCGGAAAATATACATGTGTTGGATAGTCTATCAATAACTTTACAAGCTAAATTATAAAAAACAACATCAAAACCTTTATCACAAAGTTGACTAACACTCAAGAGATTATGCTTGAGGTCATCAACTAAAACAACATTTTCTATTAAAGGGGATGTACCAAGTTTAACATTACCAATACCGATGATTTTACCCTTGGTATCATCTCCGAAGGTGACGGTGCCACCTTCATGGTATCTTGATAGGGTTGCAAAGTTGTTGATATCCCAAGTCATGTGCCTTGAGCAACCACTATCAAGATACCACAATCCTTTACGTCGTTGTGCCTTGGAAAGTACCTATATCATTTAACAAATTTATTGACTTTGGTACCCAAATTTCTTGGGTCCTTGAAAGTTAGTATTTCGAACCCAAACATTATGATGAGATGCATTAAGTCTATCATAGCAAAACTTAACTAAGTGACCTTTACGGTCACAAAAAGTGCATGAAAATACCTTCCCATACATGAATGCATGATGTGTGTGTGGAGGGTGAGCATGTTTGGGGGGTTTGGCATGATGTAAAGGGTTGTGATTTATGAACATGAGCATGCATAACATGGGGTTGTTTCTTAGGGCTTGTTTCTTAGGAAACATAGCCTCAAGCCTATTCTTATCAAATTCACACTTTTTCAAAACAACTCCTAGAGAATCAAATTTCTCTTTTAGCATGGAAATCTCATTTTCATTAACTTGTGGAAACTTACCTTTGCAACAAATCTTATAGTTATCAAAATCTTTTGGGTGGAAACTAAAGTAAAAGATAATTCATCTTTTTCTTTAGTAAGAGTAAAAACATGATGATTAAGAGACTCATTTTCCTTTTTCATTTTAAATACTTTTTCTTAAGAAAATCATAGTTATGTGAGAGTTCTACAAATGCTTCTCCTAATTCATCCATGGAAAGCTCATCATCAAAAGAAGTGGAAGGGGTTACCTTGCTTATGCTTTCATTAGCCATGAAGCACATGTTGGCGGTATCAACTTTCTCCTCGGATTCACTCTCGGAATCCCATGTAGCCTTCAATGCTTTCTTCTTGTAAGGCTTCTTGGAGGTGGAAGGCTTGACTTTATCCGGGCACTCCGCAACAATGTGACCTGATTTTTGGCAATTGAAGCAAATAATTTTCTTCTCTTCTTTACCACCTTGTCATCTCCTTCTACCTTGGAACTTTGCCTTGTTGTACATCCTTCGAACGTTCTTCACAAGAAGTGAGAGCTCTTCGTCATCTTCTTCTTCATCGTCTTCATCGGAGTATGAGGATTGACTCTTGAAGGCAATAGCTTTCTTCTTGGAAGGAGCCATTTCTTCCCTTGCTTTTCTCTCCATCTCATGGGTCTTGAGGTTCCCAATGAGACCTATAAGCTCCATCTCTTCCTTGTCATTGAGTTCCTTTAAGGTAGTTGCTTTGACTTCCCATGAAGGAGGAAGAGCCCGGATGATCTTCCTTACTCTTTGGTCGTTGTCAATAGCATCACCTAGAGAAGAAGTCCATTAGTGATCTTTGTAAATCTTGTAATCATATCATCTATGGTTTCATTATCATGCATAGAGAAATTTTCATATGGGAACGAAGAAGGTCTATTTAGCCCTCTTCACTTGTGAGGTTCCTTCATGAGTAACAAGCAAGTGAGTCCAAATTTCATGTGCGAATTTGCAATGAATTACTCTAGCGATATCATCATCATTAAGTGCTTGGAGTAATGCATAGTGTGCCCTAGAGTTAGCATCAAATTCTTTGGTCTCAATTTCGAACCAAGTGGACTCATCACCGGTGGGTGCACTAAATGGTTTGGTCACCGCCTTTGCTACCCAGTTTCCTAGGGATTGCAAGAAAACAGTCATCTTAACCTTCCATATGGGAAAGTTAAGGCCATCAAACTTTGGGGGGGTCTTAATTCTATCGGCCATTTTTACTAAGTGGAAGTGTGTGAAAAATGGATGAAATGATTAGCAAATAGTGGATCCCTCTAAGGTTGTTAAGCCAAGAGCCTAGAGACCAATGCTTTGATACCAATTGAAAACACCTAGAGGGGGGTGAATAGGTGTAAATGCTAATTTAACAATCTTTTTAAAACAAGTATGAATGAATAATGCAATGATCACTCAAAACAAGACTAAGAGCCGAATACCCGGTGAAGGGCTCTGAACTCCTTCCTCGTGATTCTCTAGATATGAGTTTGAGGTGCGTATTGCAATCTTGTTGTATGAGTAATGATCGACAATGTAGCAAGAAATGAATTTGAAGAAATAATGAAATGCACACAAGATATATCACAAGGTATGAAAGAATAGCAATATCACAAGTAAGAAAGTAAGAGCAATAGAGAGCAAAGAAAAAATCAATCGCAAACACAAAGTATTTGTTTCGAGGTTCGAGCCACCGCTCTACTCCCCGCCTTCACCGCCGTGAAGGGTTTCCACTATCCACCGAGGACTTTACAAGGTCTACCGAAGACCGGATTACCGAACTCCACCACTTACAAACCTCTACCGAAGAGGTATCTCAACAAGAACAAGAAGAAGGAACAAGTAGCCAAGTGATCACCAAAAGGATCACAAACTTCTTATAAACTTTCTCTTTACAACTTCCTTATAGAATGAGAATGGGATTTTGGCTCTAGAAGTGTAGTGAGAAAAATAAACTCAGTTGTAAATGAAACTTGCTTGAGAACTCAACTGAAAAATAATAGCCAAGAATGCAAGAGAGAATTGAGAGCTTTGAAACTTTTTCTTTCTTTTGAAAACTTATAAACTAAGGATTTTTCTTGGTGATTTTGCAAGAGATCAATCCCCTCTATTTATAGGGAGAGGAAGGGATTAAAACACATTTAAATTAAGTTTATTTGATCAGAAAATAACCCCCAAAAAGTCAGAAAAATCCTGCTACAAAACAGGGTGAAAATCAGAATTCAGATTTTTACCAAAGAGGAAAGAGCCGTTGGCAGCTGGCAGGCTTGTCGGTCGACCGGTCCGGTCGACCAGCAGCCCTGTTGGCAACTAGCGTTGGGGCTCGGGTCGACCGGCCGGTCGACCGTCCGCAAAGGGCAAACACAGTTTTGTACTGACGGTCGACCGCTCGGTCGACCACAAAAAACAGAGAGCAAGCTGTTTTAGGTCGGTCGACCGGTCGGTCGACCGACAGATATGCACAAGCGTGCACATCCTGGACACAGGTCTCGGTCGATCGGTCGGTCGACCGGCCTGGCCTGGAATAGAGCCGGCCGACCGATCCGGTCGACTGCCAGGCCTGAAACAGTTTATAAAATGGGAATTTTTCTGGACTTGGGAAAATTTTCAAAATAATTTTGTAGGGATATATGGCTAAGTATTATGCTGAAAAGATAGATATACATGATAAAAATAAGATATAAAATTTTGTAAAAATTTGAGACATGTATATTTATCAAGGCATGAACTTAAAACAAATACAAAAAAAAAAACTGTATTTTGAAGGGGGTGTGTGTGTAGAGCCAATTTTTCACAACCTCAAACTTTAACAAACTAATTCTTACATAGGTTCTAGGTGACTACAAAATCTTCAAGTGGGCTTCATATGATCTTGCAAAGCTTGATTCTTGAACCCGAAATGAACCGACTTGAGTCAAAACAACCTTCCTTTAGGGAAGAAAACTCCATGAATCTTTAGAACCCTGAAACACACTTAAACAATAAACATGATTAGTACAAATAACTATATATGTTTTGGAATCATCAAAACTCAATAAAACGGGCGATTGTAACCTTGGGCCAACACTTATTTATATGTAGATGAGAGACTCTGATAAATATTGGCTAGTCTCTAGCTCGGATAGTTCGAGTGTGAATTGGATGAAAAGTTCATGGATTGAGGTTATGAGTCTGATGAGACTGATTCAGAGGTCATATTTGCAACCCCAGTCCACATAGGCCAAGAGGAGGTTGAGTCTAAGGTGTCTAATGAGCCTGAACTGACGATTACCGATACGGAGAGTTTGGTTGGAGATTCACTTGATGTAGAAGAGATGGGGGGACACGAGTGCATTAAAAGAAGAGACCCGAAGAGGATTGACTTATGGAGGTCTCTTTTGGGATGAAAAATGGGAAGACGACATGGATTTATATGATGATCTGGATGACTGGTGCTGCGCAGGAGACGAATTACCAGGGGAAGACTCTGAGGAAGGCATGGATGATAGCGAGGATAGTAGCAGTATTAGTGGGGACTCGAGTGGGGAGACTCTACCCTATGAGGGATGAATCTATAAGCAATTACTTTTGATATGTATATATGTGTGAGCCTAGTGTGCTAGTTGATGGATATCTTAGGAGTTTTGTTGTATATGCCCTGGCACATCATGCATGCACATGGGTTAGTTCGGATATCCAAAGGGTAGATATATCAGTATAATATCATTGTATCCATTTTGGGGTGTGTACACACACACACATACAGATATACAGATATACACATATACATATACATATACACATATATATACACATATACATATACATATATACATATACATATACATACATACATACATAGCAAGTTGCTTGTTTGCAAGTGATAATGAATATAGTATTAAAGTGATTGCATGAAACTAAAAATGTTATCTAAAATTATTTTCATATGTGTGAAGTATGTTGACTAGACGTCCTTATCTTATATGAAGGACGCATGGATCTAAATTAACTACACACACCCAATGAGTCATTATCGCTTGATGTGTCACACTATAGTGTGATGGGAAGTGCACACCCCATGGACAATAATGAAGATTTAGAAGTACAGATAGGAGGAGGTCATGGAACTCTAAGGGTGATGCCGGAGTGGCTCACTCAGTTAATGACAAGAGCAAATAATAACAATTCCCACCGAGCATTGGAACAGTTTCAAAAGATGAAACCGCCAGTATTTGAAGGGAAGGTGGATCCCTTACAAGCTGAAGCATGGCTTCCCTAGATAGAAAAGATTCTGGATGTAATGAATTGTACCGATAAATAGAGAGTATCTTTCTCTTTCTTTATGTTTCAAAAGGAAGCGGAACACTGGTGGAGGGTAGTGAAAAATAGTGTGAAAAGCGCAAGAGAACCAATCACCTGGGAATTCTTAGTGAATAAATTCACTGAAAAATATATTTCAGAGACGGCCAGAGACAAGAAAGCGTCAGAATTTCTGGAATTGTGGCAAAGTCAGATGAATGTGTCCCAATCGACCTGAGGTTTACCTAATTATCTAGGTATGCTAATGCCTTGGTGAAGAGTTAGGCAGAAAGAACAAAGAGATTCGTGAAGGGCCTTTGAAATCAGAAATTCGAGGCAGATTGATTCCTCTACAACTAAAGAATTATCTCCAAGCTGTGAAAAGAGCCTTGGAGGTAGAAATGGATATGCAAGAAAGTCATGAAGACTAGACGAAGGAATTTCTCAGCTCAAAGCATCCCCGATATCAAGGACCGTCAGTGTCGGTGGCACCGGGGTTCACCAGTAGTAAAGGATTTGGGTTTAATGCCACTCTTCAAAGGGGTGGATGGGCCAGAGACAGAGGAACATGGTTGAGGAACAGAGACACTTTTTCAAAAGCATAGGCTACCTCTGCGTCCCACCCTAGAATCTCGGAGGCCCCTTGGTGCCAGAAGTGTAAGATAAACCATTTTGGAAACTACATCCGAGAAAGAACTTGCTATAATTGTGGAGGAATGTGGCATTTAAAGAAAAATTGCTCGATGAAGCACGGAAGCCAAGGGCAGAGTAGGGAAAGTGGGAGGCCAGCTATGAGAATGAACCCTCTCAGGGGACCAACCAGTAATTTTATGTCGCCCAATAATGCTCCATGACCTGTTACAACTTAATCATCTGTACAACAGCCACGGGCTCAAGGAAGAACTTTTGCATTGACCCATCGAGAAGCAATGGCCTCGAATGTTGTAGTGGAAGGTATAATCTCCATATCAGGATATATTGCTCATGCATTGTTTGATCCTGGAGCTACTCATTCATATCTAGTGCTTTTGCTTATAAATTAAATCAAGTATCAGAACCCCTAGGATTCAGTTGGTTGTATCCACACCCATAGGGGTAAAGATAATAACTGGCACTAAATATGTGAACTATGAGTGATGATTGGAGAGATGAAAATATCTATTGATTTGATTAAACTGTGTGAGATGGAGATTGATGCAATATTAGGAATGGGCTGTTTGTCCGCTTGTGGTGCACATATGGATTGTAATAGAAAGAGGATCATCTTTAAAATGGAAGGAGTTTCAGAGATTTTTTTAAAGGGGTAAAAGTTAGTTATGATATACCCTACATATCGGCCATTGAAGCCACCAAGTTAATAAGGCAGGGATGTCAAGAATTTCTGCCTTCAGTTTTGGATACCACTAGAACTGATATCAAAATTGAGACTATTCCAGTCATGAATGAGTTTCCTAATGTATTTCCGAAAGATTTACCAGGTCTGCCCCCAGATCGAGATGCAGAATTTGCAATAGATGTGATGCCCGGTACTGCCCTTATTTCGAAAGCACCATATCGTATGGCCCCTGCAGAAAGAAAGAACTTAAAACTCAACTGCAGGAATTATTAGATAAAGGTTTCATCTAACCGAGTGTATCTCCCTGGGGAGCACCGATACTATTTGTTAAGAAAAAGGATGGAAGTATGAGATTATGTGTCGACTATCGAGAATTGAATAAGGCCACTATTAAAAAAGGTACCCGCTTCCTCGGATTGATGACTTATTTGATCAACTATAAGGGTCTTGTGCATTTTCTAAGATAGACCTTAGGTCGGGATATCATCAGTTAAAGATCAAGCCAGAAGATGTGTCCAAATCGGCTTTTAGAACAAGATACAGACATTTTGAATTCCTAGTCATGCCTTTTGAACTCACTAATGCCCCAGCAGCATTTATGGACCTAATAAATCGAGTGTTCCAACCATATCTTGATTAGTTTGTGGTGGTATTTATTGATGATATTTTGATCTATTCAAAGAATAGGGAAGATCATAAAAATCATCAAAACTGTCTTCCAAATCTTGAGGGAGAAGCAACTTTATGCTAAATTGAAGAAATGTGAATTTTCGTTGGAACAAGTAGGGTTTCTTGGCCATATTATATCCAAGGAGAGAATATCAATAGATTCAATGAAAATTGTGGCAATCAAAGACTGGCCTAGACCCACAAATGTTACTGAAGTTCGAAGTTTCTTGGGGTTAGCTGGATACTACAGAAGATTTGTAAAAGAATTCTCTCTAATTGTGGCCCCATTGACACAATTAACTAAAAAAAATATAAAAGTTTGTATGGGAAGAAGAATAAGATAAGAGCTTCCTTGAAGTTAAAACGAAGCTAACATCGCTCCTGTTCTAACTGTACCTTCGGGAACTGAAGGATTTGCCATCTATAATGATGCGTCAAAATTGGGGACTGGGATGTGTGTTAATGCAACATGAGAGAGTTATTGCCTATGCGTCTCGATAATTGAGAATTCATGAAAAAAATTACCCCACTCATGATTTGAAATTAGCCGCTGTGATTTTTGCCTTGAAAATCTGGCGACATTACTTATATGGAGTGTCTTGTGAAATCTTTACTGACCATAAAAGTTTGAAGTACATTTTCACACAATAAGAACTGAATATGAGGCAGAGGAGATGACTAAAACTAATGAAAGATTATAATATTACTATCCAATACCACCCTGGAAAGGCCAATGTGATGGCTGATGCCTTGAGTCGAAAATCAGGAGGAGCAGTGGCCACTCTGATAACTCGCCAAACATGATTATTAAGAGATCTAGAAGAAATGCAAGTAGAGGTGCGATTCATTGATCCGTCCAATGCTAAGTATCAATTTAATCAAGTAAGTATTTAATTTGATCTATATGACAAAATCAAAGAGGCCCAACAAAGATATGCTCAAATAAGAAAATTTGTGAAGAAGTTACTAGAAGGAGAACTTAAGGAGTTTAAAATTGAAGATGATGTACTGAGATTCAGATGCAGATTATGTATGTCGGATGTAGCAGAGATTAAGGAAGAAATAATGCAGGAAGCTCATTGTACCCCGTATACAGCTCATTCGGGGAGCACAAAAATGTATCAGAATCTGCGTCATAACTTCTGGTGGGGTGGAATGAAAATAGATATTTTCAATTTTGTCCACAAGTGTTTAGTCTGCCAGCAAATGAAAGCAGATAAGAAGCCCCTAGGATTGGTGGTACCATTGCCAATTCCTGAATGAAAATGATATCACATTGCCATGGTATTATCGGACTTCCTCGGACATCCCAAGGACTAGATACAGTCTGGGTAGTGGTAGATAGACTTACTAAATCTTCCCACTTTCTACCTATCCAGATCAATTATTCTATGGAGAGACTGGCTCAGTATATGTCCAAGAAATAGTTAAACTGCATGGAGTGCCTGAGTCCATTGTATCAGATCGGATCCTAGATTTCAATCTAGATTTTGGAGAAGCCTATCCGAAGCATGGGCACTAAGTTGCAACTCAGTATAGCGGCACACCCCCAAACAGATGGACAGTCAGAGAGGACCATTCAAATATTGGAAGATATGCTGAGACTTGTGTATTAGATTTGAAAAAAGTTAGGATAACTATTTACCTTAGTGGAGTTTGCTTATAATAATAGTTATCAGTCCACCATTGGTATGCCTCAGATTGAAGCATTATATGGTAGAAAATGTAGATCACCGATATGTTGGAAGGAAGTTAGGGATAGAAGGATATTCGGCCCTGAATAATTCAAGAAGCCACTGATAAGATTAAGTTAATTAAGGAAGGGATGAAGGCAGCCCAGAGCAGGCAGAAAGCTTATGCTGATAATCGACGCAGATCACTGGAATTTAAGGTAAGGGATAAAGTTTTTCTGAAGGTATCTCCAATGAAGGGAGTGAGACGCGCCGACAATAAGAACAAATTAGCTCCTAGATATGTTGGACCATTTGAAATATTGGATAAAATTGGACCGGTTGCTTATCGTTTAGCCTTACCTCCTGTTTTGAAGAGGATGCACAATGTATTTCATGTCTCTCAATTAAGAAAGTACGTAGCTGATCCTGACCATATAATCTCCTATGAACCTCTGCAAATACAAAAAGACATGTCATACACGGAAGAGCCAGTGCAAATCTTAGATCGCAAGGAGAAACAATTGAGAAGCAAAATTATTTCTTTGGTCAAGGTTTTATGGAGGAATCAACATATAGAAGAAGCAATTTGGGAGCTGAAAGAGGAGATGCAGAAGAACTATCCACATTTATTCCAAGGTACGTTGAATTTCGAGGACGAAACTTCTTAAAGGAGGATAGAATGTAACACTTGCCTTAATAATCACCTACTTAACACTTGAGTGCTTTAGGGTGGTAATGTGAAAACAAGTATTCATGTAAGATACTTATACTATACATTATATCATGCATATACTATTATATATGTATATGGGTTAAATACACACATATGCATGTTGACTTTTTGTCATTACCCCACCATACTTGTTCGTACAAGTACTTCATGAAGGGGAGAGGGATGATGACCTTACTTATAAAAGTAAGGTATAGGTGTAGAGAGATAGTGTTAGGGGGCACTTGGCATGATATCATTTAGAGAAGGGAAGTATAAATAGGGGGAATAGGGAGAGAATTCTCATTTGGCAACACTCTTTCTTTCTCTTCATTTCAAACTCCAAAATTCTCCCCTCCCTTCATTTTGCAGCCGGCCAAGGCCAAAAACAGCCAGCAGCCTATTTTTTCCCACCATTTTCTTCACCTACACACTCTCTTTCTCCCTCTTATTCCCTCGCAAATCTTTTCCTTCCTTCCTTTATACTAAAAAGGCTTCCTTTACTTATTTTATCTACTCCAAAGGCCTAATAGAATATGGAAGTGGTGATTTAACATCACCTTAGAGGAAATTCTTGAAGACAAGGTTGGCCTAAGATAACAAGTTAGGAGGGTGAAAGGTTGAAGAAGGTAAGCAAATCCTTAAGACTACTACACCCTCTTATGCTCTTTAAACTATAAACTAATTATGATGTTGTTATGACTTTGTAGATTCCATTATAGCCAGTGACCAAGCTTGATAAGAGGATATTCTCTTTAAGTGTGAGTAGAACATCCAAACCCTAATATAATAGTAGGTAGTGTAAATCTTGAAATAAAGTGGGAATTGCTAAGTTATAAGTGGACGTGAAATTGAACGATAATGCATATGTATGGTTTATAGACTTTATGTGTACATTATAAACAATCTTATGATAATCATGTTGTACCTATTTTCATGTATGCTTACCATTGTGCATGATTGATAAATTTTATTGTGTGTATACATGGTAGTCAACCACATGCCTTTTAAGAAGAAATAATTTTATGGATAAATATAATACTTGATGCTATGCATATATATATATGGTTATGCATATATTAAGATGATATAATATGTCAGTTATCTTAAATAGGCTCGCATGTTCTTAACTTAGCAAGTGGTTACTTATACATGTTAATGACTTCCATAATGTTGGAATCATATAAAGTAGAAATCATGAGAATCATTTATATTGACATTGTTTTATGAATCCTTACATGTTGTTATTACATGAAGGATATGATTATTGCATATTTGGAGGAAGGGACCAGGTTGAACCGGAGGTGACCGAAAGAGAGGATATTATGATAATGTATAGGAGGAAGGGACCGGGTTGAACCAGAGGTGATCGAAGGGGAGAATATTTTGTTGAATAACGTATAGGAAGAAGGGACCGGGTTTAACCGGAGGTGACCGAAGGGGTCCAACTTATGTTTAACAAGTGTGTTAATATGGTTAAGATGGGAATTGCATATTAAAACTATATAAAATTTCTTAACATTAGACTCTGTGATAGTCGACTGAGAGAGGCAAATTTTTACTTGATTAGTTAACTAACCCATGGGCCAAGTCGACTATAGATGTGAGATTCTATTACGTAAGTCTCTGGAAACCACCCTTAGTCGACTATACAAGATAGGGTAGTCGACTAGTACCGAGGTTAGTCGACTATATAAGATAGGGCAGTCGACTAGCTTTAGTTACAGGCAACAAACAGAGAGTAGACATATTCTTTTGGTCAAAACATAGTCGACTATAAATGACTTATAAGTCGACTAATACCAAGAGTAGTCGACTATACAAGATAGGGTAGTCGACTAGTTGAGTCACTGGCAGCCAACAGAGAATGAATATCTTTTTGGACAGAGTTCAGTCAACTATAGTTTTAAGCTAAGTCGATTAATAATAGTATAGTCGACTATAAGTAGGCAAGTCAACTAATAAGATCAATTACTGTGTTTGGATAAGACTTCAGCAAATACTTAAAAATATGCAAAAATAGTATAAATTACAATTATTACCTATATAATAAATTCCAATAGAATACATAAAGGTCATGCATATGATTATTATTTTACTCACTGAGCTGTCGAGCTCACTCTGTTATATTAATCACCTTCATGTTTGGATAAAGACAAGGACCCGCTTAATGGTAATATACAGGATAGGTGGCAGCGGGAGATACTTTCACCCTTTTGGCATATTTTGATATATATATATATATATATATATATATATATATATATATATATATATATATATATATAGTTTAAAAAAACACTATGTAAAATTCCTATGTTGATGCCTGCCATGAACTTTTATAATATATTGAAATACTTGTATTAATAGGTGGTTGACCTGAATCTTTTAATATTATGGAGTTTATGGAGTAGTAATAAGTTTGCTATGTGTTCTTTACCGGATTGTCAGATCAATGTTTGGAAATATATGCTCTAGTAGTGAAAATGTTGTGAAGCCATAAGTAGGCTGACGTTAGCCAAAATCGAAGTATTGTATCTTGATGGGTCCCACGCTTGGATTAAGGATAACCAATGATGATTGTGAAAATGAAAATTTTAAGACTGAGACCGCTACAAATATGGCTCCATGCGAGCCTACTTTAGCCTCATGCGAGGCTTAACCAGCTTCATGCGAAGCTAAGGTCCTGCGCAGACCTGCTACAGTCTTCTTCAGTGAGACTAATTTAGCTCTATTTGAGCTCGCAACAGCCCCTATTGAGGTTAACTTGGCCTCACGCCAAGTTAGAAATGAATCTCTTAATTCAGCTTTATGCAAAAATAAATAGTCTTTGGCTCTGAGATTATTTCAGCTTTCATTAGAGTTAAGGCCGAAGCTCGCTCATCCAGCGAAGCTAAAGCCAAAGCGCCATGCGGTGCTAGCACAGCCCAGCCAAGCAGCAGAGCTAATCTAGCTTCGCTGAAAGCACCAGCGCAGCGCTACACTGCTAGTTTCATCTCCAGCAGCAAAGCTAAAGCACTTTGTGCTATGATAACTTCGCAGGCCGAAGTTAAGCACGACCGTGCTAAGATCGCCTCCAGCAGCGAAGCTAAAGCACTTTGTACTGTGATAGCTTCGCAGTGCGAACCTAAAACCTGCTACATTGTTAGCTACGCCTCTAGCAGCGAAGCTCAAGCACAATGTGCTATGTCAGCTTCACCTGCGAAGCTAAGTCCGGTAGCGAAGCTATACTAGCTTCGCCTCCAACTAAGCAGAAAGCCTTGAAGGCTAAGCTCAAGATTTCTCAACCCAAGCGGGCTAACATCCAGTCTTTTCGAGTTTTCATGTTAGATCGGTTGGATCCAGATAACACAGACTTGCGAGATTATCTGAGCAATAAGCGAAAAGTCCGCTCTGAAGAGCCAGTTCACATCTCGCCATCTCAGTGCGGACAAGCGGGGTGTCAACCTGTGACGATACATTCCGTCTACTGTTGTTTGAGGGCAATTCCTACAACTTCTCCTCCAAGCCAGCAATCGGTGTTAAACTGGTTGTCAGTCTAAACTTCTGAAAAGCCCAAGTCTCGAAAGAAGAAGACAGTTAAGGTGCCTCATCTCGCAGCTGCCTCTGTTAACACGATAGGCAGAGGAAGGAACCTGCTATGATTTCACAAAAGAAGACAGGTGGTTTACACTCCCTCATTCAGTTCTCCAGATCCTGACTATAACCCCGGCTTAGGTCAGGCCTTGGTTGAACAAGAGGGTGTCTTCCAAGGCACTAGCTCCAGGATAGTAAAACCCTATAATTATGGTCAGCCTTCTTCTTCAGAAGTTATATTTTCAGAACTATTGAAATACCACTTCCAATGGTTCAATGATGAAGAAGAAGCTAGTGGCTAGCTTCCTTCGCCACCATCAGCTCTGTGTAGGCAGGGTTCGTATTAGCCAACATGGCTGATAACAATAATGATGATGATCTCTGTTGTCGCATAGAGGCACAGGAGTAGACTTTCAAGGTCCAACAAGAAGCCTTGATAACAAAACAACACATGTTGACTCAACTCTTGACCAATCGAAATAATAATGACACAACCAATAGCAATCATGATGAAGAGGAGAACAACAACAATGAATCTCCTAAGACTGAGAAATTGAAAGAAAGCTCCTCAATCGATGCTAAGGTTATCAAAGGCATCCAATCTCAGGTTGCATCCCTGGCCCAAAAGGATGAACTGAAGAAAGTAGGGACAATCCGTCCTTACCTCTTAGAATGGGATTCAGTCTCATATCCGCCAAAGTTAACCCCCCCCCCCCCCCCCCCCGCTAATCCTACAGATGGAATAGCAAAATATCCATAATATTTCCTCAGGCTAGATCTAACAGTCTCTAAAAGACAAATACATCAGGATGAAATTCATCCAAAAAAATGTCCAAAACTTCTTTTGAATGAATGTTTGGACGCCCCTCGAACATTCCACGACATGATGGTCATCCTTCAAAATAAGGCAAGCCCAGCTCAAGGGCTATAGTGATCTGTTTTGAACGATATGTCTTGGCTGGCAGCTTCTTCTTGGCAACTGGCTTCCTCTTTTTTGTTGTTATTTTCACCTGCTTTGGGCCACCATTACCTCTCTTGATTTGCCTTCTCTTCCCTGCATTGTTATTGTTTTAATGACTTGACCCTTGTGGCAAGGATAAGGCTTTGACATCTGATAGGCTGACTGAGTTGCTTGCTGGCGGCGGAGTCTAAGGTGGTGGTTTGATGAGTTCTCCTAATGGGCAGCCGGGATCTTGAACTTCTCAGGGCTTAGCCCAAGAATCTCCCTTACATTGGAGGTGGGAGGATGAAGGTAGAGCTTGTCTAAACGTCGTGAGTGTAGCCTCTACCTTGTTCATCTTCTTTGGAACACCTCTTGTAAGTACTCTTCAATTTACTGGCTATCCTCCATCATCTCTGGTTGTGAAATAGGGCTAATGTCTTTGATCTGAGGGAGTGGGACGTTCGCCTATCCGTCAAAGATGGTGCTCTTGTCCACCTCGTTCTCCATGTCTTTAAATAGGCCTTCAAGTTTCTCGTCTTCTTGTTGGGTTGGATCTTGATGGGCATGTTTTGGGGTACCCGATTCGACCCATTTCTCCATAACCTGTAGTGATAATTTTCTCTCCCTTTAATTGCAACCTGTGGTAAAATTGTGGATAGCAACAAGGCAAGACCAGTAGCTGAATTAGGGTTTGGAGTGGTCTTATGTGCAGTTGTGACTGCTGCTGAAAGCTCTTCCTAAATCCTTATAAGCTCTAGGGAGTGCATGGTCTCAAACTCCTCGTGTCCATAGAAGATGGAGTGTTGAGGAGTTCTAGTTACTGTTTCATAGTCATTCCTTCTGAGGATATTGCCTTCTCTTCTTCAGAGTTAGAATCCAAAGTCTGGTGCAACCATGGCCCATGCATCAATATTCAACATCTGAGAGGGTGAGAGGTGTGTTAAAGGATTCATAATCATTTTCTTCTTGTTGCTGATGATGTTGGTGGGCTCCATAAGCTTCGTTCTCTGAGGTCTGTTGGTCTTGCTACATCTGTTGTGGTAGTCGTTGCTCAGACACGGTGGCAAATCAACATCCTCAAAGTTGAATCTATCTTATGTCTTTCCATCTCCAATGTCATCATCACAATTAAGGTGAAAGTGTCCAAATCCTCCAACTTGATACAAACTTCTGGGTTGCCTTCATAAGTTAGGTAGACATAGTATTTTCTACCCTTGAAAATGTCTGTTATCTCATCAATCAATCAGAGGTTCTTCAAGTTTGATTTGGATGGTGGCACTTGCATATTTGAGTTCTTAGAAGGTCTTAGTGTCTTTTTATATTCTCACAACTAAACATGCTGCTGAGAGGATATGGGTAAGGGAGAGATTGGTTCCCAGAACTCAAGAGGAAGTCCACACACTAAAACCAATGTTGGAACAGTGGTGATAGCAAAAGTATGTGGATGGAGTCCTCTCCTCTGAAAGTACACCTAGAGAGGGGTGAATAGGTGTATAAGCTAATATGGGAAAAATGATGCAAAATTAAAACATTAATTGCTAACACTCTATGTGTAATCAAGAGTGAGCCTGAATTCTCCGTGAAGAGCTCTGAAACTACTCCTCAAGATTCCTCTAAATTAGGAGTTGAGGTTCTATTAGAAGCTCTCTAGGTTCAATACAAGTGTGGGCACACAAACAATATCAAGTATGTATATGAATATGAGCAATGTAAAATAATGTAAGATATAAGAGAGATAGAGTTGAGAGATAGTGGATCAAACACAAACAGATATGTTTTGAGGTTCGAGTCACTGCTTTACGTCTCCGCCTTCACACAAAAGGATTTTCATTATGTCCACACAGGACCTTCCACAAAGGGACCTCCACTGAAGAATTACAGTTCAACACTGGGAGTACACAACTCCTCCCTCTCAAACACAACCTCTACATAAGAGGTGGGCACTAAGCCAAAGCAAAGAAAAAGTTTATAACTTGATGATCCAATAATCACAAACTCTCTTGGTGATCACAAACAATTTTTCTCACAAAATAAAGATCCTAAAGATAGATTTAAATTAAATAGCTCAGTATGTGAGAAATAAAAGTATTTGGAAGATAAACCTCAAAGAAAACTCTTGGGAAAAATCTCAAGATAGATAAAGAAAATGAAGAATAAACTAGATTCCCAAAAACTTGTTTCTTTTGATTTTTTCAAAACTTTGAAAACAAATAAAGATAGCGATTTGAAGCTCTAAAACTTGTTTAAAAACTTGTTCAAAAATACTTGAGAAGATGAAAAAATTGCTCTGGAAATTCTTGGTGAAAACAGCCCTTTAAGACCCATTTATATAGGCTCTTGAAAAACTAGCCGTTGGGATTCAGATCCAGGCCAGATTGGCCTGTCAGTCGACCGCCTGGTCGACCGGCCAACGGTCAGATTTTTAACTGCAGTCGACCTCCCTAGGCAAATTTGCCTACTGGTTGACCGCCCGGTCAATCGAGGCTAGAGCCAGAGCCCAGAGAGCAAGCTCTTTGGATCGGTCGACCGTGCGGTCGATTGGCCCAAGGCCAAGACAAGTTGTGCGCGTCCTGTGCACATCAGTCAACCGACCGGTCAACCAGCTTGGTTGACCAGTCGGCCAACCACCAGTAGGCTTAGGACTGGGTTATAAGTCATGAAATCTTACTTGATAAATTCCTATAAAATCCTATAAAATCACATAAAATTCACAAAAATAAGGTCTCATAAAAATTTGAAGCACAAATATGTGTGATAAAAATCAACACATATTACTAACTATTTGAACTATTTTTGTGATATAAAAATTTAGGCTTAAAACAAAAACTGTATTTTCCAAACCTTAGCTTTTGAAATAGAAAATCGTTTTCTCTAAAACTTGTATAAATACAAAATATGATATTTAAATACTTTTGAAGCATAATGTGTATGGATAGAATCCAATATACATATAAAAGATATATCTATATTTTTGAAATTAAATCCAAACTAAGTTTTGTTAAAAGACAAAACTTGAAACACATGAACTAAAATTACCATAATAAGCTTTTAAGAAATATGAAATATAGATGTATATGGATGAAATTTAACATACATAAAATCATGTAAACTTCTTTTGATTCTATTTATTTATGAAAACTATGTATATTCTTTGAAAATTCAAAACCGGTTAAATCAAAACCAAAATTATTTTAACTTTTGTGTGTGTATCCTTGAGCATATCAAAACTAACTATCCTTATAAAAGATCTAAACAAAACTAAAACAAAAACTGAAGTCTTCTTGTCGATCTCCATCTTCAAGATGACTCGATTCAAACACGATTCAAAGAGCTTGACTCTATCCGAGTGCTAGATGCGATCTTGATGTGCAAGCTCTTGAATCTAAACGTGTTAGCTTCCCAACTGGCTTTGAATTCGTTGGTGAAGCTAATCACCTAATAAGATTTTAATCAATATCTGAAACTTATTAAACATAAGATCATTAGCAAACTAACCTTCATAAGTTAGTCATCATCAAAACTAAGGTGAAGGGTCTCTAGGCCAACATCCTCCACCTCTGAAGAAGCATGAATAAGTTGTGGACTCTCCATAGACTGCCTTCTTCAATCCTACATGTTCAATAGGGCTGAGGATTGAGATGAGGTAAATGTCATCTGCCACTCTTCTCACGCTACATGGTGTTCCTTTCAGTTCCTCCAGAAAGTTTTGTAGATCTTCAAACTCCAGTAAGGGGTCTGGGCCAACAAAGTGGCTCAGTAGTGTATTACGCCATGGCTTGGTGTAGCGGTTGGGATGTCAACTACTGAAGTAGGAATGGGCTGGTTGGCCTGATGGTTAGGGTTTTGGAAAAGTTATTGGGGGTTAAGGTTTTGGTTGTTGATCAAGTGTGCAACAAAGCCAATAGGGATAGGGCCATTGGGTTCATGCATATTTTGGCTAGGCTTGAGGTTAGATCTGACTTGTTTTTTGCTAGAGGTGGTACTGGATTTCTTTTGTTTTGCTCTGGTTAGTGATTTTTGAGGATTGTGAGGCAAAGATGAGTTATAAATTGAGACGATTGTAAGTGTGTCAGTCTGGAAAGTAAAATGTAACACCCCATTTCTGGGATACGAACTCGAATACGTGTCTCGATTTTTTGTTCTCGTATTTATTTTTTTATTAATTTATTATTATTTCATATCGGACCCGATCCTTTTCTTTTATACAATATAACTACTTAATTTCACCTTCCAGGTAGTTAGATTGGACATGTTTCAGTTTTAAATATTAATTTTCAATATTTTGATTTTTTTCAAAGCTTTCTGAAATTTTTCTGAATTATTTTGTAAAAATTCTTGAATTCGGTATCCACCAGTATCGCTGATTGTTTTTAAAAATTTTAATATACAAATGGGGTTGAATTTCTCGAATATGATTTCACAATGCTCCTCAGGGTGATATTTTCTATTTTAGAGAATTATTGGGAATTTTTCTGAATTAGTCAAAATTTACCCGAATAAAATAATATTATTATTTCCTTTTCTTTTCTTTCCTTTCCTTCTCCACTCCTTTTGTTTTCTTACTTCCCTAATTTCCCAATTTACTTATTTTCCTACTTTATTTTTCTTTTCTTTTCCTTCTCCTTTTCTTTTGCTTTTTCTTTCTTCAACTTTCTACATTATTTTTCTCTTCTTTCTTCTTCTTTCTACTTCTTTCATTTTTCTTCTCCCCTTCTCTCTCCTTGGACCGACCATCGCATACTCTGTCCCCCTCTGTTTCTCTCTAAAAATCCCCTCTCTTAAGTCTCTCTCTTTCTTCAATTTCTCCCAGTCCCTCTCACAAAACCTCTCTCTCCAATTCTTTCCCCTCATTCTCCCTAGATTTGGCCGACGTCCCCCGGCGACCCTATTTCTGGCGATCAACCCCAACAACCATCAAACCATCTCCTCCATCTCCTCGTCCAATTTCAACTTTATCACCACCAAATCGCCACCACCTCCTCCATCTCTTCCTCCTCCTCCACCAAATCCACCAACTTCACCGCCACCTCAATCACCCACAACTCCAACCATCACCACCACCCAAAACCTCCACCTCCACCCAAAACCCTACCATACCCCCCTCCATCATCCTCAAACAATCATCTTAATCACCATCATCATCCTCTTCTCTCCTCTCTTCACCTGGGTGATGCCGCTCTCCGGCCGCCGTTGGGCGCTCGCAGGCTGCCGCCCAACACCGGTGGGCCATTCCCCTCTCTCCCTCCTTCCACTCAATCTCTCTCTTTCACTTTTTCTCTCTTGCTCTCTCTCCCTTCTCTGTTCTTTTTCCTTCTCTCTCTACACATTCTCTCTCCTCTTTATCTCTCTCTCTCTCCTTGTTTTCTCTCTCCTCTCTCCCTCTCTCTTTCTCTCACTCGCTCCTCTTTCTCTTTCATTATGCACGCAGTGTGTTAACGCCTCTGGCGTTCCTCAGAGATTAGTGTCATGCCCGAGCTATTTAGACGAGTACCTTTACTTGTTGTGTGAGTACCGTTATTTTATGTTTGGGCGAGTAATTTTACTTGTGGACATTTGTTGTATCATATAGCGATGTTTGTAATTGTGTGGATGATGTTTGTAATTATATAGCTGGTGCTTGTACTTCTGTGGGCCATGTTATACTTGTGTAGGCGAATTTGTGTCTGTGGTTGACATTTGTAATAGTGTAGATGATATTTTTTATATGTGCATGAGCCTTCAATCTATTCAATAGTCTTTGGACATATACCCTATGGTTTTGCTAATAGCTCCGAGAAGCTAGCTTAACCACTCTGTGATTCCACTATTCAGTCTTCGGGCTCAGCCTCCGGGCTTAACCTCTTTGAGGTTTCATTACAAGTCCTCTGACTTTTTACTACAGTCTTCAGACTTAAACCTTCTAGGTTTGATACACTCCGTCTGGTAGGCGAGCCTAGCGCTCAGTACTTTACCGCTGGCTCCATCCAAGCGTAGTAATGCCATAAACGGGGTTTTGTCACGCCCACTAGCATAGCGTTCATACGCTCCCTTTGCCGTGTGATTTAAATGTACAACGCCGAGCGTGATAGCGTTTAATATTGTACGCTAGCTTCGCTCCAACCTTGCTTACAACTGCTTGGTTGTTCGCTTGGTTGTTTGCTTAACTCTTCTTGATTTTTTTTAATAATTATTATTATTAATATGATGGTTGTGAAGAGATTGAAATATTCTCTTATACTGTATTCTTATACTTGGCTGTATGATTTGTTCTGGCATGACGTAATTTTGTATTCACTTGTATTATTGTATTTCACATGGTACCACGACACTTTACTTATTACTCACATGACTCCTGTATCATGTCACAAGACACTCCTGATACCCGGACACGAAGGAACGATGTGTGAAGCTAAGTACCACATGGGGCAAAGTACCACACTACATACGTGGTGTGGGCCGCCTCTTGGAATCCGTGGGAGCCACCTCTAAGGTCCATAACTGTGCCCTCAGTACTCCTGTTACCTGCGACACACACGATGTGTAGAGCTAAGTGCCACACGGAGCAAAGTGCCATACCACACACGTGGTGGGAGGCACCCTTGGGATACGTGGGGGCTACCTCTAGGGTCCGCAATCACGTTCCTGGTACACCAGCCCTCTGACCCAGTACTTGACTAGTAACTTAATAGGCGATATTCACTACTACTACTACTACTACTATTATTATTATTATTATTAATATTATTATAGTACCTTGCTCGTTTCCTTGTGTAACACTATTTCATACACGAAACCATGCGTATATACGTTGCAGTAATATCTCCGTATCCGTGAGATCGGGGCGTTATAAAGAAACTTCTCTTTGAGGGAAGACGATTCGATTTAGAAATTAAACGCATCAGTCCAAGATCATGAAGAACTGACGGATAAAAGTGATCTGAACACCGTTTTCATGCTGACATGTTCTTTATAAATTAGTTTGTTATTTCAAAATATTTTGCTCTTGAGATTAGCGAAAAAGTTATTTATAATTCTTAGAAGGGTTATCTCTGAACTCATCAAGAAACACAAATTTGTTAAACCCTCAGGTGTGTTTGGTACGCAATAATTTATTTAGCAATTCTAGATTCTCATGCGAAATTTCTGTGTTTGGCATAAGCTTGCTCTACTTTCCCAAGAATATCAGATTCCCATGATAATCAATTCTCTTATTTCGTAGGAATATAATTTCACGTGGAATGTGAGTATTCTATATTCCCACTAAATAGAAATTCATAAAAAAAAATATTTTCCAAAATTATTCTATATACCCACCATCTCCAACCATCATTGCCACTTCGTTTCCTGCCACTAACCTCTCACTACAAAATTAGTTTGAAAAAATATATTTAGTAATGTCACATTTCTGAAAATATATTTAATGTACCAAGCACAAGAATAGTTTATTGACTGAAATATCTTAATTATACCCAAACATGCTTATGCTATATTCCTAAGAATTTAATGCCTATGAATTCATTTTCTAAGAGATAGGAATATTGCATTCCGCCTACTAAACAAACTCCCATTTCTAGGGCTTATCTCTTCTTATTCCTTCTAGATTAGCTAACTAAATCTTTGTACTCTTTTTATATTTAGCAGTTTGTGAAGAAAGTAAAGATCATATACAACATTCCCCACAGATTATTCTCCAACGGCTATATTCTTAGCAGCTATGCAATATCTATTATGGATTTTTTTTTTTGGTGGCTAATATTCTCCACAGGCTTTTTATTTAGGAGGAACGCATAATTCTCTATCAGTGTAAAAGAGAAAAATATTCTCTCTTAACTCACCATTTTGATCATTTACTACATCTGCACTCTAAGCAATTGATTGGTATTATAACCTCTCGGATCATCCCATCAGACTATAAGATCAGTGCCAATGGTGGCCCTTGTCTTTGCGATTATGACTGACGATAAATATTTATCATGTGAGCATACACAGCATTTTTATGGATACAAACTCTCCAGTGTGTGATGAGAATGGGATGCAAGTTAGATATTTGAGAGTGAAAGCTGCATATTATTGTCCTGTCCATCACGATCAATCCCAAGCAGCTGTAGCTAGTCCGATCGAAGATAAATATGCATCATGTGGACGGCATAAGCCCTGCATTTTGATGGATAATATCTTGCCGAATACTTGAACCAATTTTTTTAAGAACCGGAACTGACAGTTTCAATTCTTGAACCAATTTTTTTTCTTTTCTTTTTTTTTTTTTTCGGCCTTTGAGCCAGCCAGCCAGCCTGCCTGAGACCTGGCCCAGCAGCAGAGAAAAAACAAAAAAATGAACCGACCCAGAACCGGGAGGTCCCGGACGGTTCCTTATATGGAGGAACCGAGAACGACCGGTTCCGGAACCAAGGTCAGGCCTACCGCCAAGCAAATTAATTAAGACAACAATAGAGATCAAAGATTCACAGGTGACAACGAGATGTAGCCAGCAGCAACCACAGGACACTTTCACATCCAACTATGAGGAGAACCTTGCATCATCGCTCTCAACCATTTTGGGCCGAGACGTGAAAAAGAGTGGACTGTCCATAAGTTTCGATTCCCATACAGTGGGAGAGATTTTAGGAGCAACACACCCGACTCATTCAGAGAGAAATTCTTAGAAAGATCATTAGCACGCTGAAGGGAAATCTATATGCTATATAGTATTAGCATGCAGTACATCACAGTCATCGATATTACATAAGTATCATGTTTATTTCATTAATACACGAGGGGCAGCAACAGCACAGAGATGCTTATAACACTATCCACCTGAGCCCTCTACTTGTTTTGCGCCGCTGCCTTGGGGACCGTCACCTGGATCATTCATCATATAAACACTTCCAATATTTGTAGCACTTTATTGCACAATAAACATAGAAAGTAAAGAGGCATATTTGATGTGTTAGAAAAGGACCTTCTTTGGTTCCTGGGGCTTCTGCACCACCTTCTTGGTGCTGGTTTCGCAGCACCAGCCTTTGCTTGCTGAGCTTTAGGTGGCCCTGCTGCTGCAGGGGACGAACCTTGAGGTTTTACTGACTTCATTGATGCCATTGATTCCCCGACTTCAACAAGTTTAATGCTATAATTTGATTAATCGGCTGTCTTCAGGAAATACAACCGTGAGGCTGGTAATTTATAGTTCCTCATGAAGAATAAAACATCTAGAGGTGCGAAGAGAATATTAACCAAGTTGAGCCGTGGTGAAAGGAGACAGTGACATGGAACAATAGGTAGACGGTCCAGAATAAACGATTAGTTGCTATTGTGCTTTCGACAGGCAGGATAGATTCTTCACTGAGGAAAGAGTACGAGCTGCTAGTAAATGGCCTAATCTTTAAATTCTTTAAAAAAAAAAAAAAATAAAGGGGAAAAGGAAAAAAAATATCCTAGCATGAGCTAAAGGTCTAAATATTTTCATAATTCGTGTGACTCGATCCAAGGCCTAGGAAATGCACCGGATGGGCCAGAGAAAACGCCACCTCTCTTCAGGGGTGATAGATCATCATGAGGTGGCTCAGAAATGCCTTTTGCATAAGCGATCCCTGGAGCTGCCTGTCTCTCTTTGTAGCGGGCCCAAGTAACGAGGTATAGGCCAGAGATGATTAAAAGCCCTCCAATAATGCTGCCAGCATGAGATGATGTCAGTTAGCGAGCAGGGAAAAACAAACAAAAAGAAACAAAAATACACAAGACAAGAACTCCATATCCTGATGAAGACCTTACTCAAAAATATCCTATCATGATTTGTTTGGTATTGAGGTATCTACCATTGCATGTGAAAATATGAGACAGAAATGAAACCACAGCATACAGTGACGTTATTTCCTTTAACAACACAGTTCGCATGAACTCGGCACAAGGAATAAATTAATGACCGCAATGTAGATATTTTAAAACCCATACATCGGATTGTTTAAACCTAAACCAGCACTACAGGTAGACCCAATTGAATCCATAATTAACATGGGTTCAGGAAGGGAAAAATGACATGCTAGTTACCATTGTAAGAGAGATGACCTTGGCAGAGCTGAGTGGAGAAAAAGAATTTATGCAGCTGGCCCCAATGGTTCGGATAAAGGGTTTGTTGTTCTAGGAACACCGGATTTCTAAACCACGAATCTAAGCAAGTTACTACCAAAATGATTCCTTTATTATGACCACCACAAATCTAATGGAACACTTTGATTTGGTATGTCAGCATTTTAGAATGATGTAGATACGTAGTGTGGATTTTCCTTATAAACTACATGCCTACCTATGTGAATTTAGTTGCAATCATCATATATATCTTGACCTATAAACTTAGCATGTCAAGGACAAAAAAAAAAAACCATATGTTATGAAGCTTTATTGCCTTCATAAACCTAATTTGATGCCACCATCCACGTCTTTATTGCCTTCAAATCTAAATCTACATCTTGACTTATAAACCTTAGTCCTCTTCCTTTCTCTTCCCATATTTCTGTAGTCTTCTTTGGGGGGGAAAAGAAATCCAAACTAACCCTAGATCTGTTCTTGTAGTTTTGCACCAAAAAGAGAAGTTACTATTCAAAATTTCTCAAAAATCCCCAAAAACTGCACTGTTCATCATCTTCCCCGCTCTTCTCACCCAACCCTGTAACCTAATCGCCATCAACCCCTCCACAAGAGCCCACCCACCACCTCCTTCTCACCACTCGACACCCTCATACCGTCGCAACCAAATCACCCTGATCCATACCTGACTAGATGCCTTCGTCAACCACAATCAGAGTCAACTTCGAACGCCTGCAACATCTCCTTTTGACACCACCATCCACGATCTACAACCACGACAACATCTTCTTCTTTGAAGGCAACCACTCCATCCCCGATCCACAACAGGAGATTTGCGCCACCCTGACCTCCCTCCAAGGCGAGATCTCCTGCGCGAACATAACTCTACGCGTTCTTTATCCTCACCTCTGTAAACACATCCAGATCTGGCCTCGCGCCACCCGTCACCCTCTGTCCTCGACTGCAATCAACCAACGCCAACTTGTCCTCATCTCACCAAGTGCCTCCCC
Organism: Agave tequilana; assembly: GCA_038442645.1. Lineage (NCBI taxonomy): Eukaryota > Viridiplantae > Streptophyta > Magnoliopsida > Asparagales > Asparagaceae > Agave > Agave tequilana. The sequence goes on from JAVJIF010028649.1 coordinate 28,752, forward strand.
AACTCGTCGCAACCACCAACACCATCTCCCCTGACTCCCTCCAATTAGCGACGTCGACTGCAGATTCTCTCGACTCCCCGGATTCAATTTCATTGTCGGCTCTCCCCGCTACTAGAACCAAAGACAATCGCCTTCAACCGTGATCTCCTCACCTCTGATTGTCATCATTGTCACCTTCATCAACCCGACCCGCAACAACAACATAACTCGACCCGCCTGCATCCATAAGACCAAACCGACACTCAATTCAAAGCTGCAGGACAAGTCCAGTCAACCGATCTGATCCGATTGTAGATGCGATCAAATTCAAAACTACAGGTCAGATCCGACCAGTTTGCAAATCCAGACTCGTTTGAGTCCAGATTTGATTTTTTGGACGTTTCTTAGTTGTTATGAAGCTGATTCGAGCCACTTTCGAGGTGTTGGAAGAGTAAATGTTGAGTAGAAAAGGAAGCTGAAGCTCTCAAAAATCTTGTGTGGTGCTAGAAATGATGAACAAGTCAAAAGTATATAGAGGACAGACTCCAGGAGTTCAGGAAAGGCCTCAATTCTCCGCCTTCTTCTATGAGATGGTCTCTTGTCAAAAGTGGAACAATCATGTAAGAGTAAATGTTGAATGTCCTTATCCTCTAATAAAAACACTAGCAATGAAAGAATTTTGAGCAAGTCGGTTATGGATGTAAAAGTTGTTGTGGCGTCTTGTATTAGTGAAATTACAAGGATAACAGCATCGGAGCTCCATATGATGATGACATTATGAAAGAGATCTTCACTGACTGTCGAAGCTGTCGAAGGACTGGATGATACATCGAATCATTCATTCCAGAAAAGAGTTTGGATGCTTGAAACTGTTGCCAAAGTTTGGTCATGCGTTATTATGTTGCTTGAATGTGACACTTTGATTCTCTAGAGGTTTCATCATTTCCTTGAGACTATATGGCCTATCATTTTGAAAGTGTATTCACATCCATGGAGATTATTATGACTCTTGTGATAGAGGAGAGTGATGATATCTCCTCTGAGCTTCTCTGCTCTCCTGGATACTTTGAAAAGGGATAACAAAGATGTTCTACCCATAGCAGAAAAAATTGATGGAAAAAGAGATGAGCACTTGTACTAGTAAGCTAAAACTATACATGGTGGAGAAAATCCAATTTACAGGTGCTCCTTGAGCGAGTGAAGTTGTTGCATCCATACGTCATGAGAGTTCTGGTGTCTTGGATCATGTTGAAACACATGTCTCTCGTGAAGGTGTGGCAAATAATAGCAAGATATCTGAAAAGACTGTTCCACTGACTCAGTCCGAACTCGAGCCTGAAGCAACACGCTTGGTCCAATGCCGCTAGAGCTGGTAACTTTTTTGTCTACAAAATCCACATCGATTCAGCCTTTCATGGTGACATTGACAGATAAATGTGACCCTTTCAAGTCTTTTTGACTAGGATACCTTATATGAAATGGGATTTGTTGCAGTTCATAGCCATCAAAGCAATGACCAACATCCAATTCAACTTTTATGTTCGAGGATGAGTTCTCTCTAACCAGTGGAGAATTGATGGACACAAAGAAGATCCGACAAGCTATTGGAAGACCTATTCGCGTAGAAGAAGAAAATCTTGAGATTGGATTTGATTAGGAGTAGGAGTAGTCTTTGATTAAGAGTAGTTTTTATTTTATGAGTTCTCTTATGATTAGTAAAAGGACACGAGTAGTCCACATGGCTTTTGGCTATAAAACATTAGTAGGATTTTATTTTGGACCGATGAATGAGCAATTACAAACTTTTAAAACCCTAACTCTGTTTCTTGTGAAATATTTATATGTGATGCATGAAGTGGGAGAGTGATTCTCCTAAGTGCAAGACCCAAAACCCTAACTTTTCATTAATTTTCATAAATCCTAATTCTATTTTCCCAATCCCACCACAAACCCTAGTTTCCCCTTCCATCCTACATCAAACGCCCAATACCCATGTATACTATGCATATTTCTCCAAAGGGTTGAAATAATGTTTCAGAGAACTACTGCCACTAACAATTTTGGACAACAAAAGTAAATCAGACAAGAAAGGGGAAAAAATGATATCAGGATCTGTGCCAAACCTTCCAAGATAGATGGGACTTCCAAGGAAAATTCTTGACAAGAAAGCAGATGCCACAGGTTGTACTGGACTGTATAGAGCCACCAATGCAGGCCCCAGAATCTTATTCGACCAGGTCAATAGCCAATAGTTAAGAGCAGATGCAACAATTCCCTGAAAAAGCATGTAATTCATGGTAAATTTTGTGATGTAGAGATGCTGCACTACAGAGCTGATATAAATTTTGAGATGGTAAATCTAAGAGAGCTACAAACTTCAAACAACATGCGGGTTTTTCTCCATTCTATGATTATAACATGTTAGCCAATACAGTAGACATAAAAATGATCTTCTTACCATATCAGACACAGCAAGCTGTGGTGTTTGATTTGTTGACCAAATAGAATAAGTGAACAATTATCGTAGCACTCCATTCTTTTGTAATATCAGGGTGTGACACTATCAGGCTTAATGCCTTATTCTGTCACTGAATAATGAATGCAATTCCCTACAATAAATCCGATCATCCCGCCTCTCTAGTCTAAAGTCTTGTCCATACAACAGGAGAGGCAACTCCAGTTTGCACAACCTTAAGCTGCATGATCATCAGGTGCCCACCCATAATTATGACGTGGCCCTCATTTGTTTATAGTTGCGTCAATCAGGAATTTGATACCAACTCATAGAAGCTCATGTCATGTTAACAACCAATTTTACAAAACTTTGTCCATTATTTTATAGATCTTTTTCTACCATGTCATTGTCCAAATCAAGACCATTCTGATGGAAAACCGCTATAGATGATGACAATAATGATGCTTTTTTTGGGTAAAATATTAAGGAGCACAGTAATTGATCTTAGCAAGTTATTTCCATCAATTGACTAGATGGGATCATAAGTACATTTCAAATTAATATCAAAAAAGAAATAAATAAGCAAATAATTCTTTAAGTGGGTCGAGCTCACAACACTCATGAACATAAAGAAACTGTAAATGAACTCCATATGGATATGAACAGAAAAATGAAAGAGTTGAGAGCATGGCATGCCTGAAGAATACAATTTGTGCACCACTTTGATGTCCGCACAAAGACCAATTTATGCATATCGGTGTAACACGGATCCAACACTTCCAAAAAATTGAATCAACTTAATGATTCGATCAATCATAAAGACTTTCAATGAAGGTCTAAATCCATGAATCAAGGTAGTGGATAGATTTGTTCTGTCTGTTATTCAACAGAAGAAAAATAGGATATGAAAAATAGAAGAAGAATAGAAGTGAAGAAGTTAGAGAGAACAAGGAGAAATCAGAAGTTGAAGATGATCCAAGAGAAGAGTAAAGAACAAGCGATCAATGAAGCTTTAACTTCTTTATTTATCTTCTGAAAAGCTACATAAAATTAAAATTATCAGCCTCTATATAAGCCTTACATTAGAAATCAAAACAATCTATTACCAATCCTATTAGAACGCGGACTTCATGAAGGTCAGACATTGTTCACGCGAACAATACATGTATCTGCAATATGATACAGTACCCAACCAATAGTTCTTGTAATGAATCCAACAATGACTTTGTTAATCCTAATCAGCTTAAACCCAATTAACTAGACCCTTGCAAGATCTATAAGAAACCCTAAAGAACAATCTCTAAAAAGAGGAGTCGAGTACAGGAACCTAGGCCTCAAAGCCCCAGTTAATAGTCTCAGTTCATAGATGGTTGAGCCATGTCAATGTGGCTCGTGTTTCGCCATATAGCAGTGTGTAAATCATAAAACGAGTTTAGAAAATGATCTGTGGTCTATGCAGTTTCAGTGTTCATTTGTTGTACAGTTTACTGTTGCAAGCCTTGCATTAGTGGTGGGCTGTGATGCTTTTTAAGTTGTTTCTTGTTGGTTCTGGTCTGTAATAGGTTGGTAGAGTCAAGATGTTTGTTCTGTGTCTGGTATTGATGATGTGTGTTGGTGGTGGATTGTGATTAATTCATGTATATATACTAAGAGGGGGAGAGAGTGCTTCCCCCACTATTGTGACAAAGTGTCACTCTCCTAAATTCAATAAACAATGGAAAATTCTGAAAAAGAAAAAGAATAGCGTGTTACTTCTCTTTTTTGACTGAACCGGGTCACATCAGTTAAAATCAACAGAACTCTCCTCAAATGCCTCTCAATGCACATCTACAATTCCAAAAAAGATTCTGGAAAATTTTGAATCCCACTTAGAGAATATTACCCTCTCTCTCTCTCTCTCAAGTTCACCAAATATTGTCTCTATCCCTTCAACTGCACCAAAACATCTCAGTGAACCACCAAAAGTTCTACCTTGATTCTGCTCTGTCCATCAAACGAGAAAAGTAGCTATAGAGAAAAGAAATAAAGAAAGCAACAATCCTAAAAGATAAAGGAAAGGGATTGTTGAAATTTATTCAGCTTTAGGGCCTGTTTGTTTCGTTGCAAAACGTCGCAAGTCGTAAGTTGTAAAATGAGAATGGAAAAAGTGAACTGTAGCAGAGAAAATATATTGTGTTTTACGGTGTTTGGTTGATAAAGTGAAGTGTAAATGGAAAAGTATATTGTGTTTTACGGTGTTTGGTTGATAAAGTGAAATTGTAAATGGTAAAGTATATTGTGTTTTACGGTGTTTGGTTGGTAATGTAAAAGTGTAAGTGGAAAAGTTGACCACAAAATTAACTGTAGCAGTAATTTAAATATTATAAATACTATTAAATTAAATCTAACTATTACAAATTAAATTGTATTAATAAATTTGAGATAAAAATTAATATTCTTAATATTTTATTTATAACAATAATATTAATAAAATATCAGTATAAATAGTAAAATATTACTAAAATATTAACTAAATAAATAATATAAAATTTTAAGAAAATCTAATGAACATTAATAAAAATTTAAGAATACTAATAAAATATAAATATTAAAAAATCTTACAAAAATAATAAAATATAGTTATAATATTATAATATTAAAAATACTTGAAAATTATAATAATATAAATTTTATTATAATATTATTATAATATTATAGAAATATAAAATTAACAACGTAAAATATAATTATAATTTAATAATAAATTATCATTATAGTATTATTATACTGAATTATTATTACATATTAACATAATAATATATTAATATAATAATAAAATATATTATGATATTAATAAAGTAATTTTTTATATTAAAAAATAAATAATTAAATATATAGGAAAGTATAATATTGTTATAATAATAAAATATTAACTCTAAATAAAATAAAAAAATGGAATAAGTATTAATAAAATAATAAAGTATTAAATAAAATATTAAATAAAAATATTAAATTAAAATAGTAAAATATTAAATATTAAAATAATATTAAAAACTATAAAAAAATAAAGATTAAAAATATAAAATAATTAAATAATTAAATAAGAAATTGAACACTATTTAAAATATTAAATATTTAATAATATTAAATTATATATTGATTATCAAGTAACTGTTTTAAACTGTAAGTGTACTATAAGTGAGAGTTATACGACCACAAAATTAACTGTAGCAACTGCAAGTGAGAAAATATGAGTGTAAAAGTGAGATTTACATGACCACAAATTTAACTGTAGCAACTGCAAGTGGGAAAAAAAGAGTTACATTTTGCAACTTATTTTTCAGCGAAACAAACGGCGGAAAATGGAAAAGAAGTTTTACGACTTGCGTTTTGCGGCGTTTTGCGGCGAAACAAACACGCCCTTAATGAGGACATGATAGTGATGTCACTGAACTTGAGGATTAAAAATAGTTATCAAAAAGTAAATCGGATGAGAGTATATCATAAGCAATCGAAGTGAATTAAATAATTAACAATTATTGGATCTTGTTATCGTTCTTAGGGCCTGTTTGTTTCGTTGCAAAACGTCGCAAGTCGTAAGTTGTAAAATGAGAATGGAAAAAGTGAACTGTAGCAGAGAAAATATATTGTGTTTTACGGTGTTTGGTGATAAAGTGAAGTGTAAATGGAAAAGTATATTGTGTTTTACGGTGTTTGGTTGAGTTTGGTTGATAAAGTGAAAGTGTAAATGGTAAAGTATATTGTGTTTTACGGTGTTTGGTTGGTAATGTAAAAGTGTAAGTGGAAAAGTTGACCACAAAATTAACTGTAGCAGTGATTTAAATATTATAAAAACTATTAAATTAAATCTAATATTGCAAATTAAATTGTATTAATAAATTTAAGATAAAAAATTAATAATCTTAATATTTTATTTATAACAATAATATTAATAAAATATTAGTATAAATAGTAAAATATTACTAAAATATTAATTAAATAAATAATATAAAATTTTAAGAAAATCTAAAGAACATTAATAAAATTTTTAAGAATACTAATAAAATATAAATAAAAAATCTTACAAAAATAATAAAATATAGTTATAATATTATAATATTAAAATAGTTGAAAATTATTATAATATAAATTTTATTATAATATTATTGTAATATTATAGAAATATAAAATTAACAAATTAAAACATAATTATAATTTAATAATAAATTATCATTATAGTATTATTATACTGAATTATTATTACAATATTAATATAATAATAAAATATATTATGATATTAATAAAGTAATTTTTATATTAAAAAATAAATAATTAAATATATAGTAATTTTATATTAAAGTATAATATCGTTATATTAATAAAATATTAACTCTAAATAAAATAATAAAAAAATGGAATAAGTATTAATAAAATAATAAAGTATTAAATAAAAATATTAAATTAAAATAGTAAAATATTAAATATTAAAACAATATTAAAAACAATAAAAAAATTAAAGATTAAAAATATAAAATAATTAAATAATTAAATAAGAAATTGAACACTATGTAAAATATTAAATATTTAATAATATTAAATTATATATTTATTATCAAATAACTGTTTTGAACTGTAAGTGTACTACAAGTGAGAGTTAAATGATCACAAAATTAACTGTAGCAACTGCAAATGGGAAAATATGAGTGTAAAAGTGAGATTTACATGACCACAAATTTAACTGTAGCAACTGCAAGTGGGAAAAGAAGAGTTGCATTTTGTAACTTGTTTTTCAGTGAAACAAACAACGAAAAATGGAAAAGAAGTTTTACGACTTGCGTTTTGCGACGTTTTGCGGCGAAACAAACACGCCCTTAGTTTGAGTTTCTTGTTATGATAGTCAAATAAGATGGCTATCCACCCTCCATCCTCCAACCACCAGCCACCCACAATAAGTATGGTTACTATTAACTGCATAATAACCTAAATAATTTCTATAAATAGGCTTCCTGATTCATTTTAATGTACACTTCAGAAATCAATAAGAATTTTTACTTCTACTCTCTTTAGAATCTGTCTCAGTGTTATATTTCTCAGAATTTTACAACACGTTATCAGCATGAGCGCTCTAATTCTGTCACCAGCCTCTACCTCCATCAGCTCAGGAAAAAAGTTGTCACAAGTTTCTATCTCAATTAGCTTAAGATAAAAGTCTTATCACGAGCCTCTATTTCCATAAGCTCAAGGAAAAGTCCTATCATAAGTCTCAACCTCTACCTCTATTATCTCAAGGTAAAAATGACAAGTTATTATATTTATAATACTCGTATAACACCACTATTATATATGAAAGGAAGCTCTGTCACCTATTTATAGTAATGTGATTTGATTATGAGAAACTAAATTATTATACTAATTATATTCATATAACACCACTACTATATATTAAAGAAGGTTCTGCCACCTATTTATAATAAAGTGGTGTGATTATGACAAACTAATAATATTTCTTATTATTATTTTTACTAACCTCTTAATAATACTTGTGTGGAATAAACCCCAAACTACCAATATTATAAATTTTATTGCTCTGCTATTTATATCTGTATAATCACCTACTGAAATATTTACCGAGTAGCATAATGTGTAATATTTATTTCTTCATTAATTATGTCTGCAAAACACCCACCAAGTAGAGTGACTTGTCTATATTATAGCTCATAAATATATAATATAATGCATTTATTTTACCATCTTCTTAATTATAATATTTAATTGTATTAAATCCAAATTGATTTTCTCTCCTTCAACAGCTATATAACAGCTAGTTTTTACTCTATAAATTGGTGAATTCTAAACCACATAACTCACTTCTCAATCTCTCTTCATTCTAAATTTTCTTCATCATCTTCACGAGCTTTTTAGTCAAAATTTTCGCAAGATGCTTAGTCTATTTTTGAAGTATATTATCGCCGTCTTCATCATCAATATTATTATCTTTTTTTGTTGAAGATATGTATCCAAGTAATTTTCATCTGAACCTTTTACTTTTAATGTTAATCTTCTCTCTTTTATTTGTCGCTATTATGATTAAGATGTAGGTTTTACTATTTTGTTGCGAAATAAAATATTGTGGTTCTAATTATTTTTTTATTTTGTTATAGTTATCACCATGTTAAGCTTTGCAAAGCTTGAGTTCATTCCACTTGATATCACAGGAAAGAGTTATATGTTTTGGGTTTTTGACATTGAAATGCATCTCGAGTCAATGGGACTTCACTGAAATCATAAAAGAAATGAAATCTACATCGTCGCAAGATAAGACAAAAGCGACGATCTTTATCCGTAGACATCTTGATGAATATTTAAAATGTGAATATCTCACAGTAAGAGACCTAAGTGTCTTGTGAAAAAATTCTTAAAGAAAGATTTGATCATCAAAAGAAAGTTATGCTTCCTGCCAAACATGATGAATGAAATATTTTGCGCTTCCAAGACTTCAAGAAAGTCGGCGATTATAACTCTGCAATGTTCAGAATAGTATCCCAATTGAAATTCTGTGGGATGAATAACACAGATGAAGAAATACTAAAGAAAACTTACTCCATATTTCATACATCTAATATAATACTGTAACAACAATATCGCTTGCGTGATTTTAAGAAATATTCTGAACTAATTTCATCTCTTCTTATGACAGAGAAGAATAATAAACTTTTGATTAAATAAAAATCATTAGTCTCGTCTTACTGGTTCAGCAACATTTTTAGAAGCAAATGTTGCATTTTTTAAACATTATGAACGAGGATATAATCATGGACGTCAGTGTTCTAAAAATCGGTCTCATTATTCGTGCGGTTCAGCACTAAATAATGATTAATCGGATTAATCAGAGATTAATCGGGGATTACTCTTTTTGAAAATTTTAATATATTTAATTATATTTATACACACTACATATAAACATATACAGTTAATTATTGAAAATACCTAAATATTATACAAGACAATATCTAGATGTGAAGTTATAAACCATAATATGATGAACCAGACAATATGAATAAATAGTAAAAAAGAAATAAGTAAAAGAACTTATCTCTTAACATTAGTAATCTAAGATTTCAAATTTTTGCAACATAAATATAAATCAAAGAACTTACTTGCAAGAAAAGATAAATAAAAAAATTAGTCAATTTATCAATCAAAATAATGAGCTTTAAAGAATGATGGAGAAAGATTGCTAAATAAGTTAATTTGAAAAATAATCAAAAATAATAAAGCATGAGTATCACTTTATGCAAAATATACAATAATAAAATATCATAATTTATTTACCATTTAATAAATAACAGTTCATTTACTATTTAATCTACTATTTAATGAAAGATCATTATCAAATCATCAACATCACAATATAAACCACTTAGCGATCCAACACACACAAAGTGATAAATTTTTCAAATAAAAAACATATGAAATACCTAATGATTAATCGGGGATTAATCTGATTAATCAGGAATTAATCGAAGATTAATCGTTTTGGACCCGATTAATCGCTTGAGCGCATAATCAGAGCGATTAATGTAATATTAAGCGGGCTGCCACTGAATAGGATTAATCGGCCGATTAATCCAATTTTTAGAACAATGATGGTCGTGGTTTTGAACGCGATCGTGAACGCGGTCAAAGTGGTTATTACAAACCTTCACAAAACAACACGATCCACAAAAAGAATCATGTAGAAAGACATGATAAAGGAAAAGATCGTGAAAGTTCTCTTCGCAATCCTGAAGATTTCTGTTATAAATGTGACTCCAAAGGGCACTGGTCTCGAGTGTGTCGAACACCAGAGCACATTTGTAAGCTTTACAAGGCATTCTTGAAATGAAAAGAAAAAGAAGTGAATTTCACCGAAGATGATCCTATGGATGATTCAACTTATCATGATACTTCAGATTTTACTGATAATTTTGTTGATCTTTCAATCCATCGTGATTCTATGGATACCGAAGATAATTAAATATATGATTGTATTGTCATGTTTTGCTATTTGTAATTGTCAAAATTATCTTTGAATGTAATATTTCATTTATAATAATATGTTTAAAATTTTATTCTCATCAAATGATTTATTTTGCATGAAGCTCGATATGGATTATAATAATGATGAAACTAAGACCAAAATTAGAGATATTTGCATATCAGATAGTGGTACAACACACACTATTCTCAAACATAAAAGGTACTTTTCTGATTTAAAACCAACAAAGACAATTATTAATACAATATCAGGTCCTGTAGACTTGATTGGAGGAACTAATAAAGCCAGCTTTATATTGCCAAATGGAACAAAATTTTTTATAAAAGACGCTTTGTTTTCACCAAAATCCAAAAAAAATTTGTTGAGTTTTAATGATATATATCTTCATGGATATGATACTCAGTCTGCAACTGAATGAAATATGAAGTATATATATCTTACTACTTATATATCAATAAAGAAGTACATATTAGAAAAACTACCAAAGCTTTTCTCAGGATTGCATTACACATATATAAATGTGATTGAGTCACATATGATAGTTAAAGAAGATACACAGATATTAACTCTGTGACATGACCGTTTAGGTCATCCTGGTTCAGTAATGATGCGAAGAATTATTAAAAAATCACATGAGCATACCTTGAAGGGCCAGAAGATCCTTCAAACTAGTAAAATTCTATGTGAGACTTGTTCTCTAGAAAAATTAATCATAAGACCATTACCAGTTAAAATAAAAACTGAATCACTTACAATTCTTGAACATATTCAAGGTGGTATATGTGGGTATATTCACCCACTATGTGGACCATTTTGATACATTATGGTATTGATAGATGCCTCTAGTAGATGATCACATGTTTGTCTATTATCAACTCACAATATAACATTTCAAACAACTTATGGATTACCAATCACCAGAGATCCAACAATACGTTATGGTATTGGAGCTCTTATTTTTCTAGCTAATTGTACCCGACCAAATATAACATTTGTTACTAATCTGTTAACAAGATTTAGCTCATATCCTACACGAAAATATTGAAATGGTATTAAACATGTATTTCATTATCTTCGAAGAACAACTAATTTTGATTTATTTTATTCCATAGAATCAAAACAAGAAATGATTGGTTATGCAGATGTAGGTTACTTGTCAGATCCACATAAAGCCATGTCGCAAACAGGATATGTGTTCACATGTAGAGGACAGCGATCTCTTGATGTTCTCAAAAACACACTTATTGTCACTTCTTCTAATTATGTTGAAGTCATAGCACTCCATGAAGCAAGTCGAGAATGTGTATAGCTAATGTCTGTAACTCAACACAACCAAACAACTTGTGGATTAGCAATCAACAGAGATCCAACAGTACTGCTTGAAGATAATACTGCATGCGTCGCTCAAATGAAAGAATAATTCATTAAAAGCGACCGAACGTAGCACATACCACCGAAGTTCTTCTCATTCAGATAAGAGTTTGAAAAGAATAAGAAAATTAATATTCAATATATCCGATTAACTGATAATACGGCAGAACTCTTTACAAAGACACTTCCCATTATAACTCTCAGAAAGCTTATTTGTAATATTCAGATGCATCCATCTGCGAGATTTATGAACTACTCATACCAACTTGAGGGGGAGCTTACGTGGCTGCACTCTTTTTTCTTGCTGTGATTTTGTCCCACAGAGTTTTCGAGGCAGCATAGAACACGTATACAGAGATAGTGTACCTTTTCCCCTTATCTATGGTTTTATCCCATTGAGTTTTTCTAGGAAGATTTTTAATGAGACATCATGAATGGTAAACAGCCAAGGGGGAGTGTTTTGATAGTCAAATAAGATGACTATCCACCCTCTATCCTCCAACCATCAGCCAGCCACAATAAGTATGGTTACTATTGACTGCATAGTAACCCAAAGATTTTCTATAAATAGGCCCTTCCTGATTCATTTCAATGTACACTTCAGAAATCAATAAGAATTCCTATATCTACTCTCTATCTAGAATCTTTGTCTCAGTGTTATAGTTTCTCGGGTTTTGCAACATTTCTGTATTTTTTCAGCTTTAGTTTGAGATGCCTACGAAGCTAATGTTTTGTGTTATTTGAAGTGCAAAGAATTTAGCGCTTTAGTTATATTTAGAAATAAAATTCCTTTGATTCATTTAGCATGCAATAATTGTGTTGAAATTTATTTTATTTTCGCTTTTTCCCAAATATTTCTAATATTTTACTTATTTATGCATTTGTTTTACTCCTAGAAATCCTCTCTTTTTTTGCCAAAATTTTCTACTTTCTTCTTTTTGTATTCTTTTCAGGAGGATGATTAGTCCTCTGATTGTAATGACTGTAAGAAGAAGAAAAAATTCTTTGTCTCCAGTTTACAAAGACGAAGAATGCTATGTTTGGGAGAAAAACTTAGTGGTGGGAATTACACAATGCGCTCAAGATGTTTGAGGAAATAATTGAGAGGTTTCCAAATAATGAGACATTTTCCTCATAAATTCTTCGACTCTTTGCATTACATCAATATTGTGACAGCAACATCCCAGACACTCAGGGGCCAGTCATGACGCTAATCACACTTTTTAATTGCAACCAGAACCAGAATAAGGCATACTCGCAAGTCATAAAGTATTCGACAAGGTGTTTAATGTAAAGAGTTTCAGTGAAACGGTGTGAATTAGTAACCAACTTCACGTTGTCGCGCTAAATGTTATTCCGAAATGACTACACATTCCTTTAACATTCACGTCTTTCGATGTGTCTACTTTGTTCACCACCTGACCTTAAGTATATATAAGCTTGGCCTATGAGCCATTGACTGCATAATATTCTCGAGCAAGGGTTCTTGGTTTTATAATCCTTCACTTCATCGATGTTTGGTTTGCACTTATGTCACTTTATTTAAATCAACACCCTTCTATCCCAAGAGATTCCACTTTAGATACTAAGGAGTTTCTTCCTCTTCCACTTCAATGATTCCTCAATATATAGAGAATTAAGCAGGGTGTTATACTCTTAAATAATTATGTTATTCCTTTTGAGCAGTTGAATCATCTCAATCTAAAATTGTTCGCAAGCTTGGTATACTATGTACCACTATATTTTGCTTATCCACCAATGAACTCTTCGTTCAATAGATATTGCACATGTTCATCATCTCCTATTGCAACTCAACAACTTCTTATCTCTGACCCTGATATTCCTTTCACACAGAGCAGGGGTAAACACTCTTGTAGTTTCTATCCGATCTCTAATTTTGAAACATAAGATCACCCCTTCTTCACTTTCTAAAAAACACTTTAGCACGCCTCCTCACTCTATATAAAGAATGCTATGGAACTGGAGATGCTTGCTTCAAAAACAGAATAATACTCTGGACTTGGTATCTCTTCCACATGGGAAGACCAAAGTTGGTTTTAGTCTGGTCATGCTCGGGACCTAGTATCTGCAGTATTTCAATTCTATCAACCACCTAGTAGTGGCACAACACCTAACAAGTGGTAGATTGTGCCTAAGACCTTTTCACCTATCGTTAAGCTTCTGTTAGATTGTAGCTCTCACACTTAATTGGCGGTACATCAATCATTATCAGAAATGCCTTTCTTTGTGGTGATTTGCATGTGGAAGTGTATCTAGAGGAACCACCTAAGTTCGTTGCTCAGAGCGAGTTGAGTCAAGATTTGTCTGTTGATTGAGGAAGTTCAGGATTGTAGTCTAGGAAGTTGATGTGCAACCTGAAACAATCTCCTAGAGCATGGTTCAAAAGGTTCGATGAAGTAATCAACTTTGGTCTTAAAAGGCAAAGTTGTGATCACTTTGTCTTCTACAAAAGTACTACTAGCAGTGGCCAAATACTGTTAGTTGTGCATGTCGATGACACTGTTAGTTGTGCATGTCGATGACACTACGATTATCGCAGACGATGATAAAGGTACTCATGAGTTTAAAATATTTCTATGAAGAAAATTCCAGACTAAAGACCAGGGAAACTGAAATATCCCTTGGATGTTGAAGGTGCAATGTCAAAGCTTCGAGTTCATGCGTCACAAAAATAATTCGCTTGACTTACTTAAAGAAGTTGAAATTTTTAGGATCAATGCCGCTAGATACTCCAATGGATCCTAGTACTAAATTGTGTTGCAATAAATGTGAATTATTATCCGATCTATAAATAAGACTGGTTGGAAAGTTAAACTATCAACAATCACAATGCCAAAACGCTAGAGTTATTAGTCTTATTTTCTTAATGTAGGTACAGTAAAGAAATTGTGGGTGTTATTATCATATGTTAATAATAAATACACATGAGGTGCAACCTAGAGTTTCAGGCCCTTGCACTTTATTTTCTGATCTCTTTCTTCTCGTTTTTCCTCTCCTTTTCTCTATACTTTTAACCTTCACTTGGTATCATAGCAAACTTGAAGGTACTACATATCTCATCCATCCCGCGGATCGAAAGTGGTTCATCGTTGTTCGTGATTGTTCGTGGTTCATTTATGAGATCTAGATTTCTGCACATCTTGTTGTTCATGGTTCATCATTGTGATTCGTTTATAAGATCAAAGGTTTCTGCAAATCTCATTGATCGTGGTTTGTCGTTGTTCGTTGATGTTCGTTGTGAGATCTAGGTTTTCTTTAGATCTCAGTTGGTTGTTGGTTGTGATTGGTTGTGAGATCTAGAGTTTTTGAGATCTCGTGTTCTTGTTGCATCTACAAGCATGGTGGAGACCGAATCTTCTAACAAGGTTAGTATTAGTAGTAACAATCCTTTTACTATTATTCACAATAATGATGATAGAAATTCGATTACTACGGTAAAACTCAATGGTGTGAACTATCTCGCCTGGTTTAAATCCATCAAAGTCGGACATAGGACGAAGAAAAGTTAAAGTTTTCATTGGAAGATTTTCCGCCTAAAACGGCCACTGATTATGAGGATTGGATGAGTACACATGCATATGTATGATTGTGGTACACTACGGGGACGCACATCGTCCCTAATGTTCAGTGGTGTGAGATAACCAAACAGATTTGGGCACCTTGTGAAGAATCCTATTCTCAGAAGCGAAATGTGGCCCGTATCTACGAGTTGTATGAGCTATTATTTACCATAAAGTATAATGAAAAAACATGTGAATGAGTATTTGGCTGCAAAGAAGGCATTGTGGGAGGAACTGTTGCGGCATCACGGTGACTATCGATTAGAAAGAAGCTCAGCGGCAGAAGAGTTCCATATTCTCTCATCCTAGCTGGTTTGAATTCAGCACTCAAACCTTATAAAGGGCCAGATTCTTACTGGAGAAGAGTTGCCTACAATGGCGAATACTTTCTCTCGCCTCAATTGTTCATTTCTAGGACAAAGTTTTGTGGTGCTGAGTAACGAATCTTCTACCTTGTTTACTAGTGCTAGTGACTGTGGTAGTGGCTCTGGTGGTGGTCAAGATGGTGGTCGTGGTGGTGATCGAGGAGGTGGCAGTGGTGGTGGTCGTGGTCCACCACGAATATGTAACTATTGTGGCATGAACAGTCACACTAAAGAGTATTGTTGGGACAAGAGGGGTAAACGTGAGTATGCACATCAAGTGTAAGATGAAAATGTGCAGTCTCAGATCACTAATTCTGCTCCTGGACATGATGCTTTCAGTTCTAATCAGACTTCAGCTTCTGATACCTCCTCTCCATTTGAACATATCCTCAAGAAGTTGAATGCTCTTGCTAGTACCTCCTCTCAACCACCTGCAACCATGGCACATATAGGTAATCCAGTTTTTGTGGTAACTCAGTCACCATCCTCCTCCTGGGTCATCGACTCAGGAGGAAGCTCACACATGTCTGGTATAAATTCTCTCTTTCATAATCATTGTCCTATAAAGCATAATATTATCTTAGCTAATGGGTCTACTGGTCTTGTGCTTGAAAAATGTCATTCACCCTATCCAATCACTGTCTTTATTTGATTCGTTATATGTGCCTAATTTTTCTTTCAATTTGTTATCCCTGAGCCAGTTAACAAAATCAATTCAATGTCATGTAACATTTTCTCCTAATTCTTGTGTTTTTCAGGACATCAGGACAAACAAGATGATTAGTTCGGGGCATAAAAGAGATGGGCTTATTACTTAGATATACCTGAAAGAGCTTTTACTTTCGTTTCTAGTTCTCCTTTGTTGTGGCATCATCGTTTGGACCATTTGTCTTTGACTAAGTTGCATCAAGTAGTTCTCAGTTTAAGTTTTGTTCCAATTCTAGAATGTGAGACTTGTCACTTAGGCAAGCATCACTGTAGTTCTTTTCCTCGTTGTATTGAGAGTAATCAGTTATTGTTCTTTGAACTTATTTATACTGACATTTGGGGTCCATCTAAAGTCAAAAATATGAAAGGATTTCAATATTTTATTTTCTTCATTGATGATTGTTCTAGAATGACTTGGTTATATTTAATGAAAGAACGATCTTAGTTTCCGCATGTGTTATCCACCTTCTATAATGAAATCTATGTTCAATTTGATAAATGCATTAAATTTTTACTGATAATACTTTGAGTATATTCAATTGTCTGTGGCTTCTTTTTTTGATGATTGTGGCATCATTCATTAAACGAGTTGTGTCCACACTTCTCAGCAAAATGTAGTTGAACACAAACACCGACACCGTTTAGATGCGGCTCGGACTCACATATTCAACATGCATGTCTCTAAATAGTATTAGATGACGTTCTTACTACATGCTATTTGATTAATCGCGTGACATCATCTGTGTTGAATAACCAAGTCCCCTTCTCCATGTTGCATCCATGTGTCTCTATTTTCTTAACTCCTCGTGTGTTTGGTTGTATTGCTTTTGTTCACAATCTAGAACCTAATCGAGATAAGTTGGCTCCTCGATCTCTTAAGTGTATCTTTCTTGATTATCCTCAAACTCAAAAAGGTTATCATTGTTACAGTCCTCAGTCACGCAAGTATTACATCAGTAATTATATCTGAGAGTGATTGTGTTGGTATTGCAGATTTTAAGACCAACCTTAGTCGCCAGCTTCATACTAAGGATTTAGGTACTTTTTGATATTTTCTTTAAATTTAGGTTGCTCGATCTAAAATGGGTGTGTATCTGTCGCAGCACAAGTATGTTTTAAACTTGCTTTCAAAAACAGGAATGTTGGGTTCCCGGCCAGTTGATACTCTTATGGATTATCATGTCAAGCTTGATACTGACATGGGGGGGCTATTTGCAAACGTTGGGCATTATAAATGGCTGGTTGGGAAGCTTATTTATCTTACTGTAACATGACCAGACATTACCTATATGGTTAGAGTAGTCAGTCAATTTATGCAGGCCCCCTAGGCAGTCACATTGGGAGGCTATCTCTTGTATTTCTGATATTTAAAGAGTGCACTTGAAAAGGTTTGTTGTACAAACCATCACAAAAGCTCACGGTGGCGAGCTTCAATGATGCTGATTGGACAGGTAGTTGCAATGATAGAAGGTCTACTTCTGGCTAGTGTACCTCTATTAGTGGTAATATTGTGATGTGATGTAGTAAGAAGTAGGCCGGTGTGACTCGTTCTAGTGCAGAGGCCGAGTACTGTGCTATGGCTTATACAGCCTCTGTGATGATATGGATGCGGTCTCTTCATAATACGGGTCTTATCCTTATGAAGATGCATTGTGATAATCAATCAACAATTTTCATCGCTAGTAACTCGTTGTGTCATGAGCGTACTAAGGATTATCATTTTATTCGTGATTTGGTGATAAAAAAGCATATTATCACTCCTTATGTTCAGTCTGAGGATCAGTTGGGTGATATCCTCACCAAATCACTTACACATAGTCCATTTTTTGCTTTATATAAAATGTTAGGCATATTTGATCTCTATACTCCAGCTTAACGGGGATGTTAGAGTTATTCTTATTTTCCTAATATTAGTACTTTAAAGTAATTATGGTTGTATTATCATCATATGTTAATATAAATACACATGAGGTGCAACCTAGAGTTTCAGGCCCCTGTACTTTATTTTCTCATCTCTTTCTTCTCCCTTCTTCTCTCCTTTCCTATGTAATTTTAATCTTCACTAAAACAAATCTAACGATCACAAACACAGACCTCTCTTTTTATAAGTGTAATCAGTCAATTCATGAGTGCTCCTAGAACCTCACACTGGGAAGCAGTAGTTTGTATCTTGAGGTAATTAAAGAGCGCTATGGGTAACAAAAGTTGTTATCAAAATCACGGTGATACTCATATTAAAGGACTCACAGATACATATTAGGCTGGTACGTCATCTGAAAGAAGGCACACCATGGTTATTATGTGTTTGTTGAAGAAATTTACTATTGTGTAAAAGCAAGGGGTAATGGCCATATCGGCTAAAGAGTTGGACATGGAGCCATGGCTCACACTACCTCTGACTTAATGTGGTTGAACTATATGACGAAAGAGTTTGAATTTTGGATCTATTTCAAATTAACTTGTAATGTGATAATGATGAGAACATCAATGGTTGAGATTCTGTTTGGATTTGGTTGAGATTCTATTTGAATTTATTAGAGACAATTGTTTTAATTTGATTAGTTATGAGGTTGATTTGATTTGGTTTGGTTAAGATTTTTAGTTATTATTTTTTATCTTTTAATTGCACGATGTGTGCACATGTTATTGGCTATTTTAGCCATGTATTGAACCTTTTTTAGTAGTTGATGAATAAATAATTATAAGAGCAATTTTGTGTTTTAATTAAATCTTTCAAGTGAGTTGAGAGTGGGTGCGTGATTCACCCAGGTGTGAGACTTTTAACTTTTATATTTTATTTGAAAACCTAGTTCTTCTCCAAATCCCATCACAAATCCTAATTCTTCTACCGTCCCACATCATCTTGGTATCAGAGCTGAAGATCCACGCTACCATCACCAAGTGTGCCACCTCCACCACCTTCCGACGACGTCACCGCTTCGTCCGCCGCCCGACATCCCCGCTGTTGAACAGATCCGCCGGAGTCCTCATCGTCGCTCAAATCTTCTCCATTGGATCCTTTCACCGCATCGCTGGCACCCCAGGCCATCGACGCCTCGCCGTAGATCCGCGCCCCTACGATCTCCGACAGTCGCCGCCACCTCACTAACACCACCTGCAACATCATCTTGCAACACCAAAGCCGACTAGCTGAGCCGAGCCGTGAGCTGAGCCAAAACTAAGCCGTTGAATTTTGATCTATTTTCTAAGTCATTTTCTTGAGATTTTCTGCTCCCGGCATCGCACAAAGATTTCAAGAACCCTTCAAGGCTCTGCCCTACAGTTTGAGTTTTCTGCTCCCTCGAGATTTATAAAGAATGCAAGAATTTTCAATTGCATACAAGGTGATGGTCAGAGTTAGCCCCGAGAGGTTCCCTCCCAGAACTATAAAGAGCCTTCATGCTCGTTGCACAGGTCCTTACAGGGTTTTAAGGAAGACTGGTTCGAATGCCTATGAGTTGAATATTTCACGATATCTTAGTATTAGCCCAGTCTTCGATAGCAAGGATTTGACTCGATACTTGGTTCCAATTGACTATCCAGCTACCATTTTAGACTCGACGACCTTTGCAGCAGTAGATGCACCCCGCTTTTCAGTTTCTCTACCACCACCAGTACCATCTTGGAGATATCAGATATAGGAGATAGAGCAACTCACATCTGTCAGAAGACCTACTCGATACTTACCATCGCCTCTATTCACTAGCGGTAAATGTTTCAAAGCCGGAGAGAATGATGAGGACATCAATGGTTGAGATTCTGTCTGGATTTGTTGAGATTCTATTTGAATTTATTAGTTACATTAGTTTTGATTTGATTAGTTATGAGGTTGATTTGATTTGATTTGGTTAAGATTTTTAGTTATTATCTTTATCTTTTAATTGCACGATGTGTGCACATGTTATTGGCTATTTATAGCCATGTATTGAACCTTTTTTAGTAGTTGATGAATGAATAATTATGAGAGTAATTTTGTGTTCTAATTAAATGTTTCAACTGAGTTGAGAGTGGGTGCGTGACTCACCCGGGTGTGAGGCCCGAACCCCTTTATCTTTTAAATTTTATTTGAAAACCTATTCTTCCCCAAATCCCATCACAAATCCTAATTCTTCTACCGTCCCGCATCAGATAATCAAGCAACAACCTATAGTCAAGTAATTAAGTTTTCAAAGAACAAACAGAACACATTTAAATGGATTATCATTTTGTTCAAGAGAAATTATAGACTTGTCGAGAGAGTCATCTCTCCTGAACATGTGAATTCTGCAGATCAAAGTAGAAGCATATTTGCCAAACCCTAAGAAATAAAGGGTTATGAAACAAATTGGGCACATACACCATTCCAACTTGAGGGGAGCGTTATGAGCTATTATATAGTTAAAGACTATTGTCTTTTATACTAAATGAGACAGTAATATAAGAGTGAGGCCCAATATGTCCTAGACTAGACTCTCCTTCCCTTCTCTTTCTTTCTCTTCTTTTCTCTCCATCTTCCATCTTGCCCGCTCACCTTACATGTTTTCAATATCAATAATGAGGGATGTGACTGCTTGAATGCAGTGTTACTCATCGTTGTAAAAGCTTTCTCCTTTTTGGACACTATAGCTACAGATCAACAGTGTAATATCATCTTTTCATATTGATGTTTATTATTTTCATTATAGTTTTGGTGTTAAGTTCTTAATTGCTCTATTAGGTATACAATTTCTTAGTTTTCTATTTTTCTTTTAAATTTTTCTTCCTTGTATTACTTATTCTATTTATCTATTTTTAGGGGGGAAATTGAATTTTTTTGCCTCTTAAAGTGCTTCTAATTCCCTTGAGCTTGAGCCTCGTGTTCCCGCTTTACTCCTACTCCTTATGTCCACTACATTGATATTCTTTGTCCATCAACTATGAGTAAACCGAGGTATGAGGTCTAGCCGGCTTCGTCTCAGTTTCGGCGGTTTCATCGTTTCGTCTTAATTTGGAGCGTACTGGTCTGGAAATTAACATGAAGCTTCCTTTTAGCTAAGTTTTAGCAGGTATGCATTTGGTACTATTGATTTCAGTAAATTTCAGATGAAACATATTGGAACCTAAAAAAATTCAAAACAAAGAGAAGAAGCGGAAAAATATAACATCTCGTATTAATAATTTCATCTCCCTTTAACTTCTACAACCATCAAAATATGTATATCCTAATATGCCATAATTAGATCATAGCTAGATATTTTTTTATTTACATTCTGATTATAATCTTAATTTTACTTTAAATTGACAACTTTCCTATTAATTTGGATAAACTTTTGGGTTAACTAGCCTAGTATCAAAAGTTCACTTCTCTTGGTTTAACACACGTGGCCTAAATGTTCATATTATGTGTTTTTTGCGCACAGTATATGCAAAGAATCAAAGATGCTTCATGCCTACATGTTTATATGTATTGAAACTAAAATAGAAAATCGAAGTGAAAATATAGAAAATAACAAAACTGATCGAAAGTTTTAATAAAAGAAGGGCTTGAAACTGGAATGAAGTTCTGGAACCTTGGAGTAACGATTCATCTACTTCTTCACTTACATCCCCTACTCATTTTCTCAATAACTATTTTTCTACACAATATATCAGTGATAACACACATCTATTTCAAACAAAAATCATGGAAAGAGACAGTTCAAAGATCAATAAAAGTTTGAGATGGAGTACAATTAGCCGAGAATGTCTAATTTTCCTGAGCTTTCGAGAAAACAATTACAAAAGTTCAGTTAAAACTTACAGCATATAAGACAGCAGTAATTTCAGACTTTGTCAAGGTCCAATCTGCATACTCATTGGTTGCGAATAAACCGATATTACCATCAATAGTGCCCCAAAAAAGTATGAATATGCAGTCAACGATAAGCTGGCAGGGTACTTTGCCAAGACTGGAGCCTGAAATCAGTAAAGCATCATATCAGGAGTGTGCAAGATAAGCACCATAATAGACACAAAGATTTCTCAAGGAAACTACATAAAGAAGAATGACACTTGATGCCTTTGATGTTTTAATACCTGAAGGGCAAGATACGTAGCCATACATAAACAGTTTCCGATTAAGCATAAGACACCAATATGCCAATGTTCAAGACCAATCTCAATCAATCCGGATGCCAACCATCCAGCTGGTTCAGGCTGAGATTTAGCACTTATTTCACTTTGAGCAGCTAGGTCATAGTCACTGTTTCCAATTATAGCCGGTCCCCTATATAAAACCATTAATATGGCACCCAAAACACAAATGACAGTGCCTCCAACCTTTGCTCTGCCTTCATTTGTGAGCAAGTTCACAGTTTCAGTGCTGTAAGCAGTAAATTGTAAATGAGTTGAGAAAAGAACAGAGAAAACAAAATCCGCAATGCTATAAATGAAATAAGGAAGCAACTCACCCCATTATTGCAGCAAAATAAATGTGAAGACTGGTATTGAAGGCTGGATAGCCGCAGCGTAAGTTGGATTCGTGTAGCTAAGACCAATAAGAAATAAAAGCTGGTTGCCAAATATCCTGGACACGTAATACAATGTTTGATTCAGTCATTTTAGACGGTTGAAAGGATATGAATCCTTTAGCTGATCTACTAAGCAAGAAGATGATAAATGAGACAAAGTGAAACAAACTCAGATACATGATCTCACCCCGTTAGTCCGAGAATGAAGAATGATACAAGGAGGCGGCGATTTAGTGGAGCTCGGATCTTTCTGTCAAACATCAAAATCAAGTTAAACTACATGAGCATGATAATAAGAAAAATGCAAGTGTCACTGTACTTTACAGTCATAAAGCCTTTGCTCAGTGTGTAACATGTCTCAGGTTCAAATCCCCGCTTGCACCAGGCTACAGCTTATTCTCCAAAAAATAAAAATAAATAAAATACTAAGCACCAGCAGTTAGTGGAACCATGATCTAATCACACGCAACTAGCCTAATATGTACAGCGATAAAAAGACAAAGGCAATATGTGACTCAGAGAACATAAGTAAATTTAATTAGCTATTAGCTAAACTGGCTCCAATAAAATACTTAACAACAGCAAAGTTTTTACTGATAAAAACAAAATTTAACACCGTATTTGCTGAACGTCATCCTATCTTCTGATGCCCCAGTACAAATCAACCATGTGTCCCTTGATCCATCTACCAAATCCAACTCATAGAGACTACAAGCTTCTACTTTATTTTTCCAAATTCGTCTTAATTTGAGAAAGAAAGAAGGGAGAAAGTGGATTAGCTTTTAAAATTAAATTGCGAAGGAAAATTAAGATTAAATTCAAGAAAAGAATCATCGTTCTATGAAGATATTCCGCATATATTTCGATTACATTGAAATAATTAATCAATTAATCATGAAAGGGGGGAATGAACTAGGGTTAGTTACCGATCGTGGAAGAAGGCGGCGGGGGCGAGGATGGAGAGGGCGAGGAGGTCTCGAAAGACGCAGAAGACGACCTGATTCATACCCACATTGAGCGCCAGCTTCGCTATCACGTGATACCCAGCACTTATCATCTGCACCACCGCCATCACCGCGTGCGCCTTGCCCACGTCGCCGTTGACCCCACCACCCACAATCATCCCTCCGCTCATCGCCACCGCCATCTTCTTCTTTCTCTCGATTATTTTTGCTTGCTTGCTTTGTTTTGTTTGATCCCTTCTAGTAACAAAAGAGAATCAAAACCATCGGCGATCGATCTGCCACCAAACTGGTTGGTGTTGGTGCTGCGTGCCAACAGCAGCGGCGGCGAGGGTTTTGCGTTTGCTGAGGCGACAAGGAAATGAAGTATTGGTGCCTGGGCTAAGCAAGTCTTTATTCCTTTTTTCCTATTTCTAACGGCAGCAGCAGGGGAAGTGGCAGGTTGGCCCACACCAGTCCACCTGTATGCAGCCTGCTGCTCCTTGCTGTGGGTAAAATTTGTAAATTATAACAAAAAAAAAAAAAAAAATACAGATTGGGACCGATAACAGCCTCGTGGTTCATGTTTGGACCAGCAGGTGGACCGGACCCTTGGGAAAGTATTATTCACTAATCTGGGTGGAAGTGAGACAGTGCGCAGAAACTTGCGGGGGACTAACATAACATGCTGCCTGAGAGAAAAAGTCTGCTCCAATCAGTCTCTCTCTTATCTTGATGCAACGCGAGTGATTTTTTTTTTTTTTTAATTTTTCGAAGGAAATAAAAGGGTAGATGAGGCAACTGAGAGAGTAAAGAAAGGAGCGTGGAGAAATTTTATCCATGATCTCAAGTGTATGGTTTGCGTACAAGGGCGTGTTTGACCCATAAATTAAAGTCGAGACTTTGAACGTCATGTCACTCAGAATTTTCAACAAATTTTGATTTGATATTATAACTACAGTATCAAATTCGTCTCATTCTAAGTCTCGCGCGATGATTTCTGACCAAGAGTCACATCAATTTTTTGGTGAATCTTCCACGATGATGATCTTTTTCCCTGAAAGCCGAAACACACGGGAAAAAAAACTGATGTAGCTAGAAATTGCCAGCTACTACAGTGAGAATCTGATCTCAAATAAGTCTTAAACAAACAGGCTATTAGAGAAAGAATAACAATGACATTGTTTTAACCAAGAGAGAGATTTTTTAAGTTTTGTGTAAAAATATTTTTTCGCTCAAAAAAATCAGCACCACCGAAACCCCATAGCGCTGAGAGAGAGAAGAAACCCCTTCTCATGAGTTCTTCCTCATGCCAAACAGACAGTCAATCTAAACATAAACTAGGCTGCTCAAGTTTCACCTTGAACATCGTACGGCACAATGTTCCAGTGGCGCAGCTTTCCTTCTGATGAGAAGCATCACGCAGCCAATGGATCAGTCCAGCAGAGTAGAACTTTTCCTGCAGCATCCTCCAGTGTTCATCAAGCATCACAGAAATCGATCGCTTTGCATACAATTTTCAAAACAACTAAACATTCAGATGTAACCAGATGGTCGATGAGAATCGTCTTTTTCTGTATAGAAACAAAAGAGATTAATTTCATACACCATCAAAAAAGGAAAGAATATTACGATGCAATATACTACACGGCCTGGAACAATAACAACGGAGGCACACCATCATACAAAATCTCTCTATAACCGAATAAAAGAACAAATGGACTGCATGTTACTGCAAGTTGTACTGTAAGAGCTCAATCAACCGGTAAGCTTCACAAATAGATTGGGGGCATGGAGAATGACAACCAATTCGCAGCACGAAAACTAAAGATAGGACTTCAAATCTCCAATATGGTTCTAATCTGATCCGGTGAATGCCTCACCAAGGATTTCGGGTCAGGATAACGATTCCTTGGGTCGGTGATTACTCCATAGAGGAGCTCATAAGCTCCTGAAAGGGCCCTGGCAACACGGGTACATGCATCAGAACGCAACTTAGGCACTTGCAACTGCTCAAACTCTGGAAGAGAGCCTTCATTGCCCATCACAAGCCCAAAGAAGATCCTTAAGCACTCTGAGAGCACTTGTGGAGACATTTCTTCAACCTCTGCTAAAGGTCCATGCTCATCATCACGACCCTCATTGGTCAAATTTTGTATGTAGGAGATCTTGCTCGACAGACCGCAATGCCTGAGAATAGCATCTACTTCTTTCTCCACAAGAACATTGGTGTGCGTCTCAATGACAGAGCAGAGATTGCTAACATAATTGGCAGCAACCTCTTGTCCTGTCAATGGTTGCTGAATAGCTGACAAGCAGTTGATGAGGTATATCTTGGATGAGGTTTCAGCTGTCTGTAAGAAGGTAAAACAACAGTGTCAGAAATGAAGGCAGAGGCAAGGTTTTATTTTTATTTTTTTTATTTTTTTGGAGAAACAGGATGGAACCTCTAGCCTATACACATCCACAAACATCACTAATTACCCAAACTAAATATCCTGTTCGACAACTGTGGCGATCGAACATGGAACACCCCTTGCAAGGGAGGGGTATTATCCCTTAGAATGAACATAGCGTAGCATCCATCAGGTTCAATAAAAACTGAACAACTCGACTTTGTTCGACAATTGTGAGGATCAATAAAAACCCGGAACCTCCCCCTTGCAAGGAAGGGCTATTATCCCTTAGAATGAACATGGTGTAGCATCCATCAGGTTCAATACAACTGAACGACGAGTTCGACACTAAGCTGGGAAATAAAGTACATTAGAATAATGGGGTGCAAATTGGACAAAGAAATCACCAGAAAAATCAATGCTAGTGGCTTCAAAGCAGGATGTTAGGCAAAGAACTGCATCTCGAGTGCTACATAATATAGACCGGTAAAGGCAAAATGTAGCAAGGGAAGGGTAAATTTTCCAAGACGGTAGCAAACCAAGCCATGCTTTGTGGATCAGAGAACGCTGATCAATTAAAAGACATGTCCAAAGTATGAGTGAAGCTGAAATGATAATGCTGAGACGGGCCGCAGTACAAATGTATGAAAAAAGATAGGATAAGAGATTGAGTTCTTTATTACAAAGTTATTTGGCAGTCACTAACCGTTTGAGATGATTTGGACATGTGCAAGGGAGACTGATGGTTGTACAACTAAGGAACTACACGAACACTAGTTAAAGAGTAGCCAGAACTAGGGTTGACGAAAACTCACAGGGTCCATGGATGACACAGTAAAGAAAGGATATAAAGGTTGCTAACTTAGTATATGTGGCAATTAACAGAGCTAAATAGAGAAAAAGGATTCAGGAGGCATATCCAAAATAATTGGGAAAACACCTTTGTTAATCTCCTGCTTTTGTCTTTGTATGAGGTTCTAAATACTAAAAGTTAGCATGAAGATTATTTGCCAAACAAATAAGGACAATAAATGCAATATTTCTACCATTCTCTTCAATGAAACATGCCCCCAGTCCCCAACAATATTAGTAGTTACAATAGTATATATATGACTATTTCTGCGAACAATTTATCTTTTTCCATTGCTCAAATGGCTTATCTGTATGTGTTTACAAACTTTACTCAACCAAAAACAGGAACATTAAAATCAACAAGTTCTGGAGCTTTTAACCATGCTTGATAAGATGTCAACTGAAGACACAAATGGTAATATCAAACATCAAATAACAACATAATAGAAAGAACAAAAAAAATCATCTAAATAGTAAGTAAATTTTAGCCAACAACTTAGAGGTTAAAACTATAATGAATAACTGGAATATCCACAAGTTAAAAAGCTAGACAGAAATTAATCTAAACCAAAGATGTTTTGTTGAAGTACTCAAAGAATCAGGAGTGTCACATTTTTAACCTGAGAATTCATGGAATTATTCTTGGTCAAGATTGCATCAACTGATAGAGAATCCCTCCTGCTCGAGCCTATGTCTGAGCTTGTTCTTCTCCTTGAAAGTGCTCCTTTGGACTTGTGAGCCTCTGCTGCTTGCTCACACATCTACAAAGGTGAGACAACAAACATGAACTGTGAGATAATTAACATGACTAACCAACAAATTTTCTTGTTTCACTACCATGAAAAGATTCAGAAACCACAAAATCTAGATTTATGGTTGAGTTTGCAAAAAACAAAAGATATTCAAACTGATAAGAAGAACTAGAGTCGGTCCTGACTCCCAGATCTACCTTAATTAATATGAAACATCAAATGGGCAATGAGCAAGGCCTATATCATATGAACCCAAAAATTTAAATGTGCCGAAATTGACCGAAGGCTACAGCTGAATAATAGAAAAATCTTGGAATAAACTTCACGCAATAATCACATGCTCAGTTTCATTCAGGGACTGAATGAAAATTTCAGAGATAACTGTTATATTGATATCTTCATTTCGTAATCAAGATTGAACTTTTTGAGTGCACACTCTTGAAGTTCCAGAGCAAAGATTCAAGTTAAGAAAAAATGTCAGTAAGCGTGTTTAAATAAAAAAACAAAATAATGGAGAATAGGTCCTTCGAATATGAGAAACTTGGAATGTGCAATTACCAGCCAAAAAACTTTATATGATAAACAAAGTTAACTATTTGATATAGAGAATCCTCATCAAGCCACAAATTCTATTTTTGAAATAACATGAAGTCCCTGTTTGAGGGAGCAAACTCCCTACCTCCATCTGTCTCTGTGTTCTGAGTCTGTGCATACACAGGCTCGTGCATGGTGCCGCAAAAGATGGTTTAAAATCGTTTTAGTGTCGGTTAATGATTTTTAGTATCAATTTCGTCAATGTCGGCCATCAATATCAACAATATCGGCCCCAATATCGGTGATATAATAGTGTTAATATCATATCGGGTACCTCAAAACTCAATAAAATATTGTCAATATAAATCAGAATCGGCCGGTATTTGAAATCATGCCACAAACATAACAATAATCAAAAAATTTCACTATATTTGATGCTGCTAATGAACATTTTCTCCAACATTTACAATACAATCTCTTCCTTGGAACATCAAAGGAAAATTATCGAATGGCACCAAGAAATAAAACTAACCATCTCAATTAAATAATTAATTTTCATCAATATCTGATTAGTAATTTCTTAGTAAGAGTGTGAGTGTAGCAGAATGGTAAACTCTTTTGCAGTAGTGCAAGAGGTATTTTCTTTAGGAAAAAATGCACAAAAAAGTAGTGCAAGAGGTCTGGGTACCCTACTCATGCCAATCTACAGTTTTTCCTAAAAAGTTATAAAAAATAATAATAAATGATGCTCATAATCACTACCAATTAACTTTTATGTAACAGCAATCTGTTATTTGCTTTAAGTAAATTTTTTTTCCCAGAATGCAGTGCATGAACTCCAGTTTCAAGTGATATTAATAGAACTTGACCTGTTAAATATCAAAACTTGAAACATTCTGCATACACGCAAATCAATAGCAGCAGTACCGATTAAAGCATATACCTTGTAAGCTAAATGAGTGGACAAACAAGACAATTTTTTTTATATTGGCACTTCAATAAGTACCCTTTTCATGTTAGCATGAATTCTGACTCATGAGAAACACAGCTTCAATCATACACATGTAAGAGCATTAAAATTTGAGCACACCTGAACTATAGGATCCAGTAAAGCAGTTATCACGGGATCAAAATCGGACTTCTTGCCAGATGCAGGAACCATCATGCTGTTGTAGGTATCAATAAGCTCAAGAAGCAAAGAGACACCTTCTCTTACTGCCGGTGGTGGGGATAAATCAACTGCAACCAAAGGAGGATACCTTAAGAGCTTGTCACCCCGTGTCTTCAGAATATTAAAGAATGTCTGCTGAGCAGCATCCTTAAGTAGCCAAAGAGTATTGCAGAGAGCTGTTTCTCTTCCTAGCAAGTCTGAAATCTATAGAAGAATAAATATTTCAGTGTAAGAAATATAGCAAAATTAACATTTATATAAATTAGTGACACTGACTTACAGTATAACTATAGAAGTCCAGAGTGTTACTCAATTTGTAGGAAACTATAAGATTAGGCTGAGACTGCAAAACTTGCTCCACTCTAACTTTGAACGGTCGGCATGCACCTTCAAATATTCTATCCAGAACAAAGGTTATATCTGGCTCTGATTTTGCAGAATCACTTTCTGCATTCTTCGAAAAGCGGCGAGCAGTAGGTCCAGTATCTGTCGTCGCATCTGGATTTAGTAGTGTGAGTACAAGTTCTCTTTCAGAAGCTAGAGCCTTCACATAAGCCAAACATCAACAATTAATTCCATTACAATGACATTACAAAAATTAAGGTGAGACTCAAGCATGAAAAGAACCACACCTGATGCAGCCATCCTAACATATCTCCTACGTAACGCAAGGGATCATGAGCATGCACTTCAATAGGTCTTGGGAGTCCTCCAGGTCCTCCTCGTGTAAGAGCACTTATAAATCGTCTGAAAAGTGCATGATGCCTCATGTTTGCAACCTGAATGGTTTCAACATTTTTTACTAGATCTTTCAACATTTTTTATTAGATCTTTTTTTTAAAAGGAAATACTGGTAAAGGTCATTTCATACTTCTTCTGCGCAATACTTGAAAAGAACAGGCCGTTCTTTTAGGCAACGAACAGCGGTCTTCAGAAGGTCACCGACTTCAGGATTGTCGGTATCACCCAATTTTTTACACTCTGCTTGAACCCACCTGAAAAGTACTAAAAGTAGTATCACTCTTACCTTCCAAAAATCATGAAAAAGAATATTTAAGATGTATGACACAGAGTTTTACATGAGAAAAAGCAAGAAGGCAGGAACAGTTTTCCTCAATTAGTAAAGTAAATTGTTGAAACTACAACAGCAGATAAAATCTGTCATACTGTCTCAATCAGTAAAAGCAATGAAGAAAATATATACGCCTACACATACTAGGCATACAATTTATTACTTGTATGAAAGCATCATCTAAATTTCTGTTATTACAAAATATAAAAAACAAAATACAAAGACTTTGCTGGTTGCACAATGTCCTCATCTTGATTGTAAAAGCAAACCAACGACCATGTCCTTAGATCATTCATGGGTTTCACATGATCAAGCTATATCTCTATCTTAGAGGTGTGATTAGATCAAAACTTGGTATGTAAGTTTGGGAATGCATATACAAGTATGGCCACATTTTCCCTTCTCTTTCTTAGTTAAGGAGAACATTGGAGGTTTCCTCCTCGGTAATGAGCGTAAATTGCACAAGCAACAATGTAGATTTACACGCTTGCCAATTGATTTCCCAAGATTAAGGCAAGCCCCTTATTCACATACTGGCCAAGGATATGGAACCAATAGATGTTGACGCCAAATTGTTGGTTGTGACATCCATCTATGTATATATAGCTAGAAAGGCTTGATGTGTTCTCGTGCAAGTTGGCCACTCTTCATTAACTAAAAAGACAAGAAGAAACAATGAGCTGGACCCATAAAATTTTCGTAATTGTAATGAAGTCTTTAATGATCCATTTCATTTATGATATCAGGTGAGCCAAGTTAAAAAGATCAAAACGCCCATAGTTGAATTTGATTTTCCCATCTAACTTGTTTATGCACGTGCATTGCAAGAGCAAAACTAGTGCTCATTAGCTCAAACCATCTTGATGGTAAAAGGCAATTATATTGACGATGGTGATGATACAATTGTGAATTTACAACTTACGCTAGTGAGACATGGTTCACTAGTAAAGGGGTAAGAGTGGGTTTTGCGGAGTCCCAGGTTCAAGTCTAACTACAGCCTGTGTTTAAAAAAAAAATGTGAATTTAGCTTTCTTGATTTCAAATGTGTTCATCTAAGAAACAGATGTCATGATCATTTGTCATATTTGTTGCTCAACACTCTAAACAACGGAAGGGATTAATCATATACTTCTCCTATGAATTTCCTAAGTATCGTCTAGTGCAGATAAGAGTAACTCATTAAACAACCATATCTAATCCTTGAGTATGATCTATCTGCACTACCCTATACGGAACTAACATAAAACCTTTGTAACTTGGCAGGCCATACTATAGCTGTCTGCACCAATGTTTCCTTATAAGTTGAAAGTAACTGTGTATAAATGAGATCATCACTGATATTCAGTAAACTAAGACTACTTCAAATCACTTCATTTGTAGATGGTGCTACATATCAGAACCTCTGACATGTCCAGAACTCAACAACCCCAAGTCAAGATGAGTCACCAAAGGTAGTACATCTGTAAATATAAATACCATAACTTCTAATTATAATTTAAGGAGATTCAAATCTATAAATCCTTGAGCAGAATTAATTTTATTAAAAGATGTAGCACCTGCATAACCGCTCGTAAGCTCCTTCCTGGTATACAGACATCATGTCCATGAGTTCCAAGCCAGCACGCTGAGAACATATTTTCAGTAGAAGTTAAACGAGAATGACCATCAACAATAATATTTCCATTTAAATAGAAAAACACATTTTCCATTGACTCCTGCATACAAATTGTATATACATCATTCACTTGTATCTTTAATAAGGATAATGAATTAGAATAGACATACTATATTGAACACATTTGGTAGATAAAATTACTAACAATAATCATCTAATAGTCCTACTATTTAGCAAAATTCAATATGCAAGCCCTAAAATCTCAAGTTCTTTATGCTGAAAATTAAACTTCACACAACATAATTCAAAAGGTGAGAGAAATCCATCATTAATGATTAAAGAAACGCACAAACAACCACACACCACACACACACACACACACACACAGAGGACTAGCCTCCCCTAGGCGGATTGGGAACCAACTTATACTTATTGGAATTAGGTGACTGGGGATCCATTTTAAAAGTCTACTCTGTTGAAGTGGATCCACATTGTTTGAAGTGCCTAAAAACATTTTAGACTATTTTAAGTCTCGTCACCCATCCATTAAGTAGTCGCAAAACGGACAGTCGAAAACATTGTGTTATTAAGTTTTACATTCTAGAATGTTTCAAACAGAATCAAAATTATTTTTCAAGGGCTTTAAAGTGTTTAGATCATGGTTTAAGGGTTGTATTTTCAGTTTGTGCTTTCCAAACCATATACCAACAAAATTCTCTATTTTCAGGTGCCTATATTTAGGCCACTTGATGCATATGTAATAAAGCACAAAAATATTTCTTTTTCGGCTTTAAACGATTTAAATCATGTTGAATGGATTGAATCTTCAATTTTAGTTGTATAATGTATATGTTTCATGTGATAGGATCTATATTCAAATCCTATTGATAGCATCCTAGTCAAACCACACACACACACATTAATGTCACAACTAGAAAGATTCAGATCAATATCAAGAGAATGCCAACAAGTGCATGTACAAATCAAAGTACAGTAATATATATGTAGTTCACAGAGGAAGTAAAAATAGAAAATACATATGTTACCAGTACTCTATTAAAATTTACTTATTTTAGGTACGCATTGCCTGCACCCAATGTTGAGCTAATGGAACTTAATATTTATCAAACATTTTATATAAGCTTTATTATGCAGGTTTGTAATACAATTGTATGGATTTTTGTTGGAAAAATAAAGACCTTAAATTACTGGAATAGGTTATAACATATATTCAAGTGTTAAGACACATGCTCTTCTCATTAGAAGATGTTCCACAAAACAGTAGAGATATATAGTTCTTTGTGATGTTTAATCAAGAAAAAGCATAATACCTGGTGATGAGTCCTTAGCAGTATCTTACAGTTAGCATGAATTTCTTGGACATGAGAAAGTGCCTTGAAGAAATTCTCATTCAGATCTTCTTCCCTTAGTGCATTTATCTGCATTTTTAAGTAGACATTTTAGCAAGAATATAGTCATGTACAATTGTAAGGCCGCGGTTTGTATAATCGCTGAACAGATAACTGACAAAGTCAACTAAAATAAATGTTAGCACAGGTCAACTGTGCTGACTCTCAAATCACATTATGTAATCTCGTGAAACTTACGTACCTCCTCATTAGAAAGTTGGTAATCACGTAGAAAGCATGACACAATTTCTTGTCGCTGTGTAGTAATATCAAGTTCCTGTTTTAACCTCTCCGTGGTACTAATGATATCCCCCGTACTTGCAGAACAGCTGCTCAATGCCTGGGCAATCCTGGACAGCAATAGTACTCACTTTTTATGAGTTTTTCGTTATAGAAGGAGCCCAAAATAAAAGACCATGATATGGGGTATGGATACGACATGATACGGAAACTGGTATATTACTAATTTTGAAAAATTAGGAAATGGATAGAGCATGGATACAACAAATATTATATGTGAACATTTGTGTTTTTGTGTGTGTACATATACCTGATTCATGCACGCAACATACAATGCACAAATATGGATATCAGATAAAACACATGCATAGATATACAATAATAATTAAATTATACCTGTCTATGTGCATTAATATTCATTATATGTAACATGAACCAGTAAGACTAGATAAATATTATCTATAAGTTATATGATTGTATACTCTTCGTCTAAAATTAGTTTTTTTTTTTTTTTTTTTTTTTTGCTCTATAGTCTTTGTTACGTCTAGGATGTACTCAATATATCTAGGGTACGTTGCAAATTTTAGGATATATCAAGAGAAGTATCCGATATGTATCCGTCAGGTATCAGAGTTTTCAAAAACTAAAAAGTATCCGAGACAAGTATGTCTCCTTTGTCGAAGTATTCGTGCTACACAGGCCTATTATAATGCCTAGGAATCTACTGACATGCATATGAACACGCAAAACTACTTATTTTAGGCCAACATAACAACCATCATCTATCTCAAAAAAAGGGAAATTTAAAGTAAAATAAAATAAAGTACCACTACAGTTATTTATGTGCCTTCCACATGAAGATAACAATTTATCACAAGTGAAATTGCTTTCTGTTTCTTTAAGAACATAACATATAATGTAAGTTCTCAAAGATATCCTGCGCCGTGTTTAACATTGTCATCTCATGTTATCCATTTAGATCCTAACACAATGTAGGTCCCTCAAATTTATCCCCACATAAAGTTATGAGTTTTTATGCAGAAAGAATGGAAATGCGGTTCCATTTATTTTAGCGGTTCACACTTTGAAAGATATATGTTTAATAATTCATTAGTGTTCACTAGTAGCATTATCCATAGTTAATTGTGGCCGCTACACTAAGCAGGCAGCTTGGACATGAACCTGGTGGTAGCTAGGTTGGAGACGCAAGGCCAGTGTTATATTAGTGTGGGAGGGTAACATACAAGAAAAGGAGTTGTTACAGTATTGAGAGTATAAGGTTGTCTGCAGCCAAACAATTAGTAACTTTTTACTTCATAATTAAAGGTTGACCCCATCAAAATTACCTGTTGCAAGAGCCAACAAAACATTTAGTAAATTTTTATGTCATAATTAAAAGGAATTATTTCAGAATTAAGACTATAAGCTTGAGCATAAACCTATGACCATTTTTCATATTTTATTTTTTTATCTCTTCCCCTCATTATTCTCTTCATGAATGTTTTAGTTCCAACTTCTTCTCGACATTCTCCTAATTCCATCTTTCTATTAAAGTTAAGCCAATTGATGTTATTATCAGCACTCATTTATTTTATTTTGTATTTATTATTTATTTTTGAGATAAACTGTGAGGCATATGTCCCACAGAGTTTCATAAGAGATTAATGGTATCAGCTCTCATCTTATCAAGTTAATTAGCATCCAAAAAAGTTTTGGAATAAAAGTATTGCTATGTTTTACCTTATCATAATTCACATATACTGTGAATAAGTTATTCAGTGATATCAATGTAATTTTCTTTTCTTTTCTTTTTCCACTGCATTTATTCTCATTTGCTTTCTCATTTCAATTACGAAATTATGAATTTGGTACCTTTTATGACTTTTATCAGTTCCTTCTCTTCGTTTCTTCTCAGTAACTTCTTCCCCTTGTTCATCAATCCTCTCTCATAGACTCCCATCTCCCCCTTCTCTATTCTAAGATCACAGATCTTGATTCTCAAATTCATTACATCCAATTCTAATTCTATTGATATTAATCGGGCATTGTCGTAACTGTATTTTCAAAAATAAAGCCCTAAACTTTGCCATTTCAATTAAGATCTATATCAAATTGCGAGGGTGAGATACTCGACTTACTGATCGCAGCATTGGGATAGGGCATCGACCTCCTCCTCGACGCGATCGAGGGCGAGCTGGGCGGGGAGAGAGGCGAGGAGGAAGTGGCGGTTAATGGCGAGGGCCCGCTGCTCGATCGAGGACTTGAGGTTCCTGCGCGCGGGCGGGGTGTTGTCGGTGTAGAACGTGGAGAGCGTCGCAAGAGAGTCGAGCAGATCGGGGCTGTCCGTGCGAGTCTCCAGCACCTTCTTCAGCTTCCTCGATAGCCCAGGGGCCAGGCTCACCGCCATAGCTGCTGCGGCGACTCCGATGAATGACGATGGCAGCAGATCTAATGTGAGAATGAATTTTGATCCGGTTGTCACTAGATTTTTCTGCTGCTGAGAATTTTAGAAGAGGTTTTGTTTCAGGTTGGGCCCAAGGAAGAAATCCAGATATCACAACAGTACAAAGGCCCATATCTTGTTCGGCCCAGCTTTTAAGATTTAACGGGTGAATATCAAAACCCAAACGTTTGAAAGAAAGACTAGTATACTGCTCTGTTGGCAGTGGAAACCGACCGAAACAGGAGACGGAGATTATTGTGCCTGCTTTGTGTTTGTTTGTGTGTGTGGGTAGGGGTGGGTGGGTGGGTGGGTGTGTGGTTGGGGGGCTCTACTTCTCTCGGCTGAGTCTTGGCTGAAGACGGACAAAATCCGTAAAAGAGTCACAGGAGAAAACCTCCCTTCAGTCCATTTTGATAATTATTTAAACATAACTAGTATACCTTATTAGTGAGAAACCGAGCACAGCGACGAGAGAGACGATGACTGCGATGAGAGAGGAAGATAAGGCGCGGTGGCTGGAGGGAGAGGGGCAACTGGAGGGAGAGAGAGGAGCTGGGGGAAGAAGAATGAGCTCTCTCTCTCTCTCTCTCTCTTTCTCTCTCTCTCTCTCTCACGGACGAAGACAGACAGACAGATGGACGGAACCTCTCGCTTGCTTGATTTTGATTAGATCCAATACTTCAATAAAGATTTCTCCTTTAGGACATATAGATCTCTAAGCATATTTAACAATTTTATTAAGCTAGTTTCGGCTCATTCTTGTAACAAAAGAGACATCATCTAACCATACAGTGTTGTTACTATAAATCACCAATTTTTTTTTTTGTTCTCAAAACTTTTATTAGATAATATTCTAATTTATGTGATTTCTTCTACGTTACTTGTTTTAACATGTTTTGTTCTTAATTCAACTGGAAGTTTACTTCATAGAACACATTTGTCTACATTATTTACTTCAAGCAGTATCCAAAATGTAATTTCTCATCTCTCAATAAAAAATTATATTTTCTAGTTATAAAATAGTAAAGATTTGGTCATTTCTAGAGAAAGAGATAGAGAAAATTTACAGTATAAAATTTTCTATCAATTGGATATGATAGGCTTGTTTAAATTTCTTTTAAATAACAAAATAAAATTGGTTTAAATAGGTTTCAAGATATAGCAAGAAGATAGTTTTTAGACATGTTTCATTTAGTTTTTAGACATGTTTCATTTCTCAAAATATTTTTACTGATTTTGATTTGAAATGTTTCCTTTCTAAAATATCTTTTATTTATTTCAAAAATTACTAACTATTAAAATGTATTTAACAATGAAAAGTTAGTTTCCTCAAAATCCTTAGTTGATATTTATTTGAAATCTTTGCTTCCTTAAAATACTTTCTTTGTTGATTTGATTTGAAATGTTTTCTTTCTCAAAATATTTTCTTATTTATTCCAAATTCTTAATTAGCCATAATATACTACCAAAATACTTATGTGAGAAAAAGAAAGAAATTTAAAAAGTATGCATGTGATGACCCCTTACCACATTCATATAAAAGAAACAACGCCAGATAATTGAAGATATAAACTACTAAAGGGGAAAAAATATTTTCTTAAACTATTTTATTTTATTTCATGTTTTGGAATATTCTCAAAATAGGTGATCGCCAGACTTGAACATGGGACTTCCATAACTCGATGCATCTTTTTACCGGTGAGCCAAGCCTCACTATCTGTAATCAATTACAATCAGCAAGAAAAATTATTAAGAATCTATTTTAAAGCCCTTATTTTATTTGATTTGACATGTTTTCTTTCTCAGAACATTTTCTGATTGATATTTGACATTGTTGTGCTCGCAAACAAATCACAACAACGAACCAAACAGAGAATCCTTAGATCTCCTCGAACAATGAAATCAATCACAACCAAGAAGAGAATCACCCAATCGCAAACAACAGATCTAACGAGGTTCGGCCTCAATGCCTACGCCCTCGGGGCAATCTATGGAGAGAGTTTTCAATTAGAAAGATGATTACAATAGCTCTGGATCTCTTTTAATGCAAGAGAGTCCGCAGCTTTTCTTTCTCAAGGCACTAAACCCTAGAAATTACACTTAGGGCTTAAATACACAATTTCCCGAAACAGCAGTTTTTAGCCCAGACCCGACTGTCGGTCGACCGAACGGTCGACCGACCCCCTCTTACGGTCGACCGGCTGGTCGACCCAGAGAACCCGAGAGCTGGGTTCCTGCAGACAGAGCCTCTCCGGTCGACCGACCGGTCGACCCAGAAAACCCGAGAGCTCTGTCTTCTGCAGACAGAGTGTTGCGGTCGACCGGCCGGTCGACCGCTCAATTCCTGTGCACGCTGTGCACGTCGGTCGACCGGACCGGTCGACCGACTTTACTGTCTTCTGCTGCTGCTGCTAAATTCCTGCCTGCTGTCCCTTTGCCTTTCGTCGTAGACTCCTTTGCAATCTTCAACAGCACCTGGCATGTCATCAACTCCTCTACTATACTCTCTCCTCCAACAATTCTCCACCTCGGTGAAGATTACCAAATCTGAGCCGAACACCGACTCGATAGCGGCTGCATCAACCCGGTTGCCTACGTACCCCTTGCCCAAGGGATCAAGCCGTCCGTAGTTCACCCAAATGAGCTTCAGCAAGCTCAATTCACCTGAAGGATATGAAGCAAGTCTTTGCAGTGTGCAAACTTTACTCCCGACACCACCTTTGTAAGCATATCGGCCGGATTCTCTGAAGTGTGAATCTTCAACAAGTCAATGTCACTTTCTTCCAGAATCTCCCGAACAAAGTGATACCTGACATCGATGTGCTTCGTCCTTGCATGATAGACCTGGTTCCTTGCCAAGTAAATGGCACTCATGCTGTCACAGTTTATCTTCAAAATATCATGTTCCACGCCCAAGTCATCAAGCAATCCTTGAAGCCAGATTGCCTCCTTCATGGCCTCTGTCATAGCCATATATTCTGCCTCTGTGGTCGACAACGCGACGGTAGACTGAAGTGTGGAGCGCCAACTCACCAGTGCCTGCGAGAATGTGAAGACATATCCCGTCGTTGACCGGCGTTTGTCAAGGTCACCTGCATAGTCTGAATCAACATACCCTATGCACTCTTACTTTCCGGTGTCGTCCTTCTCGAACACTAGGCCTACATCAACAGTTCCCTTGATGTACCTCAGAATCCATTTCACAGCTTCCCAATGACCCTGTCCAGGATCATGCATGTATCTACTCACCATGGAGACTGCCTGTGATAGATCTGGCCTCGTACACACCATTGCATACATCAAGCTACCCACCGCATTGGCATATGGAATATGAGACATATGCTCACGCTCTTGAACACTCTTTGGAGACATCTTCGCTGACAATTTGAAATGCGGCGCCATTGGTGTACTAACAGACTTAGTATCCTTCCCGATATTAAACCTCTGCAGTACCTTCTCCAGATAGCCCTTCTGAGTCAAACTGATCCTGCCAGCTTTCCTGTCTCTTGTGATCTCCATGCCCAATACTTTCCTTGCTTCCCCCAGGTCCTTCATCTCGAACTCTGACGATAACATCTTCTTCAGAGAATCAATAGCAGATCTCGACCTAGAAGCAATCAGCATATCATCTACATAAAGAAGTAGATAGATATATTCACCTGATGGTAACTTGTTGTAGTACACACATGGATCGAAATGGCTTCGTGTGTGTACTTCTTCTTCCTGATGAAGCTGTCAAATCGCTTGTACCACTGTCTAGGAGACTGTTTCAAACCATACAGCGATTTCTTCAGCTTACATACCAACTCTTCTTTCCCTGCAGCTTTGTAACCTGTGGGCTGAGTCATATAGATCTTCTCCTCAAGATCGCCGTGGAGAAAGGCGGTCTTGACATCAAGTTGGTCAAGGTCCAACTCATTCTGCGCCACCAAGGCCAATAGGATCCGAATAGACGAGTGTTTAACAACTGAGGAGAACACCTCATTGTAGTCGATCCCTTCTCTCTGAGCGTAGCCTTTAGCCACCAACCTTGCCTTGTAGCGCACTGTATCTTCTTGAAAAGATCCTTGCTTCTTAGCGAATACCCACTTGCACCCTATGGCCTTCTTCCCCTTGGGCAACTTGGTAAGTTTCCATGTGTTGTTCTTATAAAGAGATTGCATCTCTTCATTCATGGCCTCTTTCCACATCTCTGCTTCTGAACTGATCTCAGCTTCTCTGAAGGTAGATGGAATAGCCTCTTCAACAACTGGAAGTGCATATGCAACAACCATATCAGTGGTGAGCCAACCATGTCTCCTAGTATTCCTCCTTGGTCTTCCAACTGCAGTGGGATCTGGAACGGTATCCATGTCCTGCTCCTGACCCTCTTCAACAACTTCAGCATCTTCTTCTGCAACTTGATCACCTCCCTGTGTCACCTCAGGAATGATTCTCACTGATACTGAATCCTCTAGAGATGGTGGATCTGCATCACTCTCCACCTGCTGCAATAGCTCCTTGGTCTTGCTGGTCTCCACCTGCTGAGAGACCGTAGGCTTCATCAACGAAGCCTCATCAAACGGACATCCCTGCTGACTATGAACTTGTTGTCCTGTTGGTCCCAAATCTTGAACCCCTTGGTTCCTCGCTTGAAGCCAACGAACACCCCTTTCTTTGCTCTTGGATCCAACTTGTCTTCCTTGACGTGGTAGTAGGCTGGACATCCGAAAACCCGTAGCAAATCATAGTCCACAGCAGCTTTTTCTGACCAAGCTTCCAGAGGAGTCTTCCCCCCTATTGCAGACGACGGCAACCTGTTGACAAGATGGCATGCATGCCCCAAAGCTTCAGCCCAAAACTTCTTTGGCAGTCCTGCATTTGACAACATGCACCGAACCTTCTCTAGCAAAGTCCGGTTCATTCTTTCAGCCACCCCATTTTGTTGCGGAGTCTCCCTTACTGTGAAGTGTCTCTCTATGCCCTCATCCAGACATAGCTGTAGGAAAGGATCTGACTTGTACTCTCCTCCGTTGTCAGAACGGAGGACCTTGACCTTCCTTCCCGTGCTTCTCTCCTGATTAGCCTTCCACTTCACGAACAATTCTAGGACTTCACTTTTGTGTCGCATAGTGTACACCCAACAGCGCCTAGAATAGTCATCAATGAACGACACAAAATAGTGGTTACCTCCAATTGATGCAGTCTTTGTAGGTCCCCATACATCCGTGTGAACATAGTCAAGAATACCTTCGGTGCAGTGTGAAGCTGTACCAAACTTCACCTTCGTCTTCTTGCCGATGATGCAATGTTCACACAGATCTAATTTGCAGGTCTCTGCACCCTTCAGCAGCCCTTTCCTCACAAGAGCTTGCATTGATTTTTCCCCTGCATGTCCCAGCCTCATGTGCCATAGCCGGGTTAGATCTTCCTTCTGACTAGTAGAAGCTGCCACCTGTCCTGTCACTGTACTACCCTTCAAGTAATACAAGTTGCTCCGGCGATCAGCCTTCAACACCACCATTGAACCCTTTGTCATTTTAAGGACTCCCTCCTTAATAGACACTCCAAAGCCCAATGATTCCAAAGCTCCTACTGAGATCAAGTTCCTCTTCAGCTGAAGTACATATCTCACTTCTTTCAGCTCCCTCACCATCCCATCAAACATCCTGATCGGAATAGTGCCTACACCCTCCATGATGCACGGATGATCATCGCCCATGACGACCGAACACCCCTCCAACTTCTCAAGACTGGTAAACCAATCTCGATTAGGGCATACATGATATGTAGCACCTGTGTCCAGGATCCACTCGTTATCCCCCGAGTAGCCTACGATGGGAGTAGTCACTGAAAAAGAGAACACGGAAGAATCTGAATCTGATCCATCTGCATGTGATTTACCGCTTGCAGTCTTTGTCACTCTTGTCAGATTTGCCTCAGACTTTTATTCCTTCTTCTTCCCCTTGTACTTTGGACAGTCAACCTTCCAGTGCCCAATCTCTTTGCAGAACATGCACTGATTTTTCTTAAGATCCCTGAAGCCCGACCTAGACTTCGATCTTCCTCTCACCTCCTTGCCTTTCCTCGATGAACTCCTGCCCCTTACTTCCAAAGCCTCCGCTGATGAACTAGACCGACCAGAATGTCTTTCATTCTTCCTTGTCTCATAACTCATCAGTGCTGATGACACTTCATCATAAACTAAGGTTTGCCTTCCATTTATGAATGTCATAGTGAATGTCTCATACTTCTCCGGTGGGAGTGAGTTCAGGAGAATGACTGACTTGTCTTCCTCACTTACAGTGACATCCACATTTAGCAAGTCTGTAAGAAGCTTCGTATATCGATTGATGTGCTCGTTTACTGTGCTTCCCCTCTGCATCCTGAACTGATACAGCTTACTCTTAAGGTGCAACCTAGACTCCACACTCTTTGTCAGGTACTTCTTCTCAAGGGTATTCCACAGTTTCTTCGCTGACGTCTCATGTTGTACAAGATATTTGATGTCTTGTGACAAACATGAACGTATCAAGCCACATGCCGACCTGTTCATCTTCGCCCACTCTTCATCAGTGGTAGTGATCTTCTTCTTCTCCAATAGGAGAGTGTCCTCGAGGTTCTGTGCTTTCAGTGCATCCATAACCTCACACCTCCACATCCCGAAATTATTAGTTCCATTGAACTTAACAACTTCAATCCTTGAGTGATTCATTGTTTTAACGGAAGTAGTTTCTTCTGCCATTGAGATCTACTTTTGATTCTCTATTTATGCGGAAGAGTAACCAAATTGGAATAAATCTTTCCTCAGATAAAAATGGGATTTTTACCTGCCTCTCGAAACCTTAGATCGAGTTTCTCACTGGATCTACTCCAAACACAGATTCAACGAGCCCTCCTTGCGTCCTCCTGAGATCGACACACGATCTCCTCGAACACCAATACCTCTGACCTGAGATCGACACACGATCTCCACCTGATCAGATCTGGAGCCCTTCGAATCCTCAGAATCCAAGCGTAACCTGGCTCTGATACCACTTGTTGTGCTCGCAAACAAATCACAACAACGAACCAAACAGAGAATCCTTAGATCTCCTCGAACAATGAAATCAATCACAACCAAGAAGAGAATCACCCAATCGCAAACAACAGATCTAACGAGGTTCGGCCTCAATGCCTACGTCCTCGGGGCAATCTATGGAGAGAGTTTTCAATTAGAAAGATGATTACAATAGCTCTGGATCTCTTTTAATGCAAGAGAGTCCGCAGCTTTTCTTTCTCAAGGCACTAAACCCTAGAAATTACACTTAGGGATTAAATACACAATTTCCCGAAACAGCAATTTTTAGCCCAGACCCGACTGTCGGTCGACCGAACGGTCGACCGACCCCCTCTTACGGTCGACCGGCCGGTCGACCCAGAGAACCCGAGAGCTGGGTTCCTGCAGACAGAGCCTCTCCGGTCGACCGACCGGTCGACCCAGAAAACCCGAGAGCTATGTCTTCTGCAGACAGAGTGTTGCGGTCGACCGGCCGGTCGACCGCTCAATTCCTGTGCACGCTGTGCACGTCGGTCGACCGGACCGGTCGACCGACTTTACTGTCTTCTGCTGCTGCTGCTAAATTCCTGCCTGCTGTCCCTTTGCCTTTCGTCGTAGACTCCTTTGCAATCTTCAACAACACCTGGCATGTCATTAACTCCTCTACTATACTCTCTCCTCCAACAGACATATTTCCTCATTCAAAACAGTTATTATTTTTTTTTAAACTGTTATAATTAAGTTTATTAAAATCACAATTTCTATATAAAATCAAGAGAATTCAGGGAGAGAAAGCCAAGAAAATTCTGGAAATAATCTAGAGAGAAGATTATGAGTTCGAAAAGGAAAAGTTA
Source organism: Agave tequilana (assembly GCA_038442645.1). Classification (NCBI taxonomy): domain Eukaryota; kingdom Viridiplantae; phylum Streptophyta; class Magnoliopsida; order Asparagales; family Asparagaceae; genus Agave; species Agave tequilana. The sequence goes on from JAVJIF010028649.1 coordinate 72,992, forward strand.
AAATTATACTGGTTTGAACCTAAAATATAATTTTTATTTGGAGAAAAATTATACAAAGTGAGAGATAGCTTTCAAATTGAAAATTAAACTTCGATATACATGTGAATTTGAATTGCTAATGAGTGCAAAAGGATTATAATCTTCTTGGTTGAGATTGTAATATGATGAGTTTCCTAACAAAAATAAGGAGATTAATTTGGTGAGTTTGCTTGTAACTCTAAATAGATAAACATTCTAGTTTGGTGACTATTCTTAAAATCTAACATGTTTGAGATTAATTTAATTTTTTTTAGATTTAAACAGTTTCTAAAATTCTAATTTGTTGACTTTCCCTAAAAATAATTCTAAAATCTAAATATTTAAGTTATGATTCTAATTTCTATGTAATTTTAATTAGATCAAGACTAATTTTAATTTTTATATAAAATTCTAAGTAAAATTAATGATTGTAACACCTCGAGTATATTATTCCATAATTTCTCCTTCAAAGAATGCCACTGAATGCCACCTTCGATTAACTTTTTTTAAGATATGATATACTAGACCTCGAAAAAAGATATGCACCCTGAATATTTTATATGATGGTTCCTCTCTCGAAATTACTAGTTACGATTAATTGTTAAGTTCATGAGAACTATTATATACTAATAACTTTCGCAATATACGTATATCCCACGTGGGACTAGTCACTTTCACTTGGAGTGTTACAAAAAATATAATTAGTTTATTATTACAATATGTTACCAATATGCCTTGAGAACCTTATTAACTTGTTATTCTAATTTGATGAGATTCCTTGTAATACTAAACGGGCTAAGATTTTAATTTGATGATAAGTTTCCATGTATTTCTGAATATATTGTGATTCTAATTTGATGAATTTCTGTATAGTTCTAGTTTACTTGATACAAAAATTTTAATTCCAATATGATTATATGTTTCTTTTAAAAAAAAATTCTATGATAGAGATTATAATTTAATAAGTTACCCACAAGTCTAGTTAGATCTAGACTAATTTTAGTTTTTATTTAGTTAGTAATTTTTAATAGAAATTTCAAACAAGTATTTATTTGTGCTCCATAGTACATTACCAATATACAAGGGGAAAAGTGAGAGGGTGACATCACTCAGAACTATTTACTGTACTTGTAGATTGTAAGCAGATAAATTAAATAACTAGAACGGTGCCAAATAACTACTACAAGAGCATACAAGAAAATATGTGACAAGGTGAAGTATTGAATTTTTCACCTTCCATGAAATAAAAGGGTATATGTATTAAAAACCTTAAATATTTAGTTAAAAGATTAAATTCTCAAATAATATATTTTTTTGTAAGAGTTCATTTAGTTATTAGATATTATATATTGGTGAGTCATTCCATATTCTTAAGTTACCACTTAGATTAAATTCTCAAAATAATAATTTTTTTTATAAGAGTTCATTTAGTTATTAGATATTATATATTGGTGAGTCATTTCATATTCTTGAGTTACCAGACTTTGGAGGACTAATGAAAAAAAGGGGCTGTTGGGATTCAAGGAAGTGGGCGGAAGTAAGAAAATGGAGAAGTGTCATTTTTTCCTTTCCTATCTATTCAAACATCGGAAAAGAAAAATGAGAAAACTCTTTTCCTTTTCTCTTTTCTCTTTTGCAGAATCATTTCCTCACTTCCTTGGTGCTACAATTAATTTTGTGATTATGTAAATGTAATTTGTAATAAGTTGTAGCTCAAAACTGCTAATTTTGTGATCATATAAATCTTACTTGCATTCTAATTATAATCCAACTCTTATTTTTCTTAATTAATTTTTTAATATTATTTTGCGATCAACTTTGTGGTCAATTTTTTCACTTTTACTTTCACATTACCATCCAAATACCAAAAAAACATAACATTTTTTAAACTACACTTCTCAATAACATCCAAATACCAAAAAACTTACTAACTAATTCTTAAGTCCCAAAAAGGGGCTATTACTACTTTCTCACTTCCACCCCTAACTAAACAACCCCAGAGTATAAATTTCAAAAGAACTTTATTTTTGTAATTTTTTGGAGTTTTTTATAGTTCATCATTTTTATATGCATCTACAAAATTATTGAAAATTTCAATAAACTTAATATAAATTACTTAAACTAATTGTATTATAGAACTTCGCAGCAATACAACATTGTGCAAAACTATCATTTAGTTTGGCCATTCTTGATAAATAAAATGGAGCCGAGGGTGTTTGAGGGCGTTCAAGGTGAACAAAATCAAACTATGCTTTGTAACTTAGGAATGCAGTTGTTTAAACTTAAAGAAGTGATAAGTAGTCTAAAAAATAAGTTTAAGATTTTCGTGGACAATTTTATCCTAAAATAAACAAGTCTAAAAATATAGAATTAACTTTTCATATCTTATAAGTTTATCAGAACTGATAATTTGAAGAAAGAAATTTCTGTATATATTCAATTAAATCAATATAAACAAGTAGCAGATATAGTAGTAAAATCAGAAGTTGAAGACGCTTTAGTAATACCCAGATTCTGTGCAAGATACGAGGTAATTTGTGAGAGATGATTAGATGATAGGGATTCTGCTGAGGTCTGCGGAGCTGGTGCAGGTTCAGAGGCAGCAAAGGAGGACCTGGGAACAAATGGATCATAGAGCTTCTCTCGTTTCGAAAAGGTGGAAACCATGTGACCAAGTTGCTTGCAATACCAACATGTAACCTACTGAGCCTGAGTTGAGGACCACGCGTCTGTTGTCCTAGAGTAAACTAGCCTACGAGACGGTGGCCCATGATTCAGTAGATTGCTAGTCAGAAGATACATTAAGTATGATGGATATTCCTATTTGACTGCACAACTCTTACGTCTCAACGTTTTGAGTTATAGCTGTTAATCTTTGAAGCTTTTGCAAGGTTATCTCTTTTCGGACTCTAGCCTAACCTTCTGATCAATTGTGCGCACCAATTGTAACAATAAAGCACAAGATTTATCAACTTAGCATATAAAAAATTTAAACTTTATAAAACACATAAGAGAATTTGTACAAAACATAATTTTATATCATCAATACAATCCCTACATCATGCCCCTAGTTAAGGAAAAGTAGTTCATAACTAAGAAAATATAACACATCATAATATTAAAATAGATCAAGGAATAGAATCAAATAAAAAATAAGTAAAAGAAATGTAAGAGAGCACCAAGAGAGATGAAGCCTTGAAGAATTCCCTGTTGAAACTACTCGGAGATTTAATGGCTAACAACAAATTTTATTGATTTTGCTCAGAAAAAAGATAGAATTAAATTGTGTATTTTATAAGAGGCTTGACAGCGTTTATATAGAATAGAGAGCAGTGGAACCCTAGTCGAATATAAAAACTTAGGTTTTCAAAATTACACGAGTTTTTGAAAAAATTCTATCCATAAGCAGCGCCATAGTTCGGCCAGCTGGCCGAAATTTCGGCCATCAGGCCGAACTTTTTGCTATATTGGCGCTCCGCTTTTTGACTCGTGTTGACATTTGAGTTGGCATTCCTGTTGACTGGTCTGCGACTACTTGGCCGAAAATACGGCTGGATGGTCGAACTCTTTGTCCATTTCAGTCCCAGATTTTTGTGGAATTTTTGATTTTACGTGAGCTCTGTCCCAACTTTTCTTCAGATTTTTGGTTCTGCATATTTTTATTCATTTGATATAGCCAATCTGTCAATTTTCTCTCTTTTCTTCTAATTTGCTCTTGACCTAAAATCTGCAAAATAATACTTACAAAATACTCATGCAGCATTAAATGCGGCAAATAATAGGCATAAAAAATAATGTAATATATATATATATATATATATATATATATATTATATATATATATATATATATATATAATATATATATAATATAATATATATATATATAAAGCACATACATCACTAAGTGCAATCCTGATTCCTACGAAAGTGATATTAGGATAGTTAGATTAGTTTTATTTTACTCGAGGATGAGTAAAAAGATAGGTGTGAGGGTGTGATTGGTCATCAATAATGCATATTTTTACTCACATTTTCTTACTTATTTTTTATAAAACATTGCTATTTAATTCGTTTATTGTTTAGTAATGTGCATGCCTCCATAATCTAAGAGAAAACTCAAAAGAAGCCCAAAAACCCATAATATTTATGAAAATAAAGTGTAATTAGGAAGATGAAGCATCTTTTCTCTCCTATTTAAATTTGGGATTTAAATTAATTTAATTTAAAATCTAGAGGAGGAGAAGGATAGAATAAGATGAATTCTCATCCTAATTAAAAATAGAGGTGGACTCCTATTCAAATTTTGGTTGCTTGCACCATAAATTGAAGATTAAGGGAAGAAAACTTGAATTAACCCGGATTTAGAGATAACTTGATCTCCAAGATTGAAAAATTTTAAAATTCAGGAATCAAATGAAGATTCTGAAGTTAAATCTCCACATAAATGGACGAGATGAAGCCACGCGCTAAAGCGAATGACCAAATTACTCAAAATTACCGCGACCCCTCTTTTTTTTCCACGGAAACGAGACAATTCTGGGACCGCGTGCATCGAGTTTTGGTGGAGGTGTTTGTGTGGAACTCTACTTCTCAAATCTCATATAAATACCCCTGAAGAGCAATAGAGTAGGGATATCTCAGAGATTGAGTATAGGATTTTTGTTAGCCATTTAATTTTTAAAATTTTAATTGCATTATTTAGTTTTCAATTTGGAGAAGAAGATTTTTGAAGAAGAAGAAGGGCTTTGTAATTGGCAAATAAAAACCATAATAAAGGTTCATTATTATTTTTATCTCTCTTGTTCTTCAATTTAATTATTTTTCATGCTTTAGTTTCTTTTATTTATTTTCTTTTAGATGCAAGTTTTCTTCTTCATTATAGATCTTGAAATAATAAAAATATGAATAACTAATTAAAACTTGTAGTTTGCTAATCTCTCGTCAACTTAATTTTAGTTTAAAAGATGAACTAATTGAAATCTATACTTGTTAGAAACCTATGATTAAATTAATAATTCTTAAAGATGAATAATTAGTTAAGTTGAACTAATTTAGAATTGCACTTTTTAATGGTTACTCTTAGCTCATATTTAGATACTTTGATAGCATCATGTTAGGTTTAAAAGACTTTTCTTATGCTATGCTTAGAGAATAGGATGAACTAAAGTTTATTTTTAATTAGTGTACTCTAATTAGGTTTACAATATTTTTACTCATCTTTTTTGATTCTTAATCAAAACCTAAGGTAGATTTTTATATATTCAATATGATGTTCTCCCTTCTTAAACTAATACTTGGTTGTGGCAGATGATTAGTAGACTATAATCTCTTTTGCTTAATTAAAACTTTTTCTTACAATCAATATTCTTTTTTCAAACATTTGTGTAGAGAATTCGTTCCGAAAAGCTTCCATCGCATCCTTCCCTGTGGATCGACCCGTCCATCTCTTGCTACGCAGTTAAATTGAGAAGAGAATGAGAACTTTATGGCTTGAACTTTTTCTTTATTTTCAATTCAATTTCTCTTCTTCAATCACCTCCAGCACTGCTTGTGCCGCTTGTTTGTGTGCTTAGCTATAATGTTGCTTTATTATATATTTATGGTTGTGAAGAGTTTAAAATACTTGATATAATATATATACTTGAAATGCATTAGATGCTTGCAACCTGTCTGACATCTGATATTCCTACTGCATTGTAACTGACTACTGATACTGACACTAAATACTGATACACTACTGACTTGACTGTATCATTCACCAAATATTATAACATCTAACTGACACCTGACTGTATTCCAGACTTGGTATTAACACCTGATATGGTATCGTGATTCTTAGCTCAAGAGATACACTTCTGATTCACTCCTGATTTGGTACCATGAATTCTGAACAGATTAAATACAAGATTCACATATATTGTTTTGCGGGAACATTACTGAATTCCTTATTATTGAATAATGTATTACTAAATCCTAAACAAGAATATACTGATATTATTGTTACTGATACATATGGTGTGTGGAACTAAGTGCCACGTGAGATAAAGTATCCACGGGGGCCACTCTAGAATCCCATATCTCGTTACTGACTCCCCGTAAATCAGTATCGTGAAGCCTAACTGAAAATAATCCTAAAAATATATAATAAAGAAACAACTTACACAGGGGCGGGAAAAACTGATGGACTTTAATAAATACGTCTTCATAATGTTGCAACACTGTTCAGAACTACCTAGGCCACATCCGTTATGGTGGGGGTCTGCTGGTAGCTTGTACTGATCTTACTATTGATTCTAGGGCAGAGAGCCTTACATCCTAGCCGCTGGGATTGGAGGCTAGATCAAATCGACTGAGGCCGTTGTCCCGGGTATGCACGGGGCCCATTATGAACATGATACTTTGATTTCCATCAGTTTTCAATAACCAACCTCGCACTACTCCTATGTGGATGTATGTGAACTGAGACGCTAGGCGCATACCTAGACATCCGAGTAGGACGAGTTCTAAAAATAATAATAAACATTCTACTGACTTGACTCCAGTACTGGTAATGATTCCACATACATGACATGTGACACCACTGACAGACATGTATATATAAGCAATTCTGATTGTATACGTCCACTTGATGGTGAAGTGAGGTATATATTATATATATGAGAGTTTCCTTGTTTGGATTATTCCCTCAACATGTTAATCTCATGAATCCAGCAGTTGGGTTTATACAACTGGTTTTGCCTACAATTGCATACAACATATTGATGTTGGACACGGAAAAGGAGGAGGTGTAAAATTTCCTTGAATCAGATGAAAAATTACAACAGACTAATCTTCCGGTTACAAGGGAGGGAGGATGTTGAAGCTTGAATCCCCCCTTTGTTTAGTGCTGGGTTCTTCGTGTGGCGGTGGAGAGTGAATCTTGTTCTCCGTTGACCAGATGACCGTCTGGACCGTCAAGGGATCTTCTCCTTGGCAGGTAGAAGGAGTAACTCAGCCCCGTCTACCAAAACTCTAAAAGAGAAGGTAGGCGAAGAGCAACTTGTACGCAGCAAGTTAGCTTGAAGAGTCGAGCTCTCTCTCTCTGTATGTGTCGCGTCTGTTGATATCTCTCGGCCTCTTTATGTCTATTGATGCCCTTCGATTTCTTCTGATCCTCCAGGGTCCGACCCCTTTTTCATAGCGACGGGGCTATTTATAGAGGTCTTAGGGGGTGAACGTGCCCCCTAAAATACTCCACGATGAGAGCCAACTTCCCCGCTACATGGGCGGTAACCAACCCACGTGCCTGCTAAAGACACGCCACGATGGGAGCTGGTCTCCCTTGCGTGTGGGCAGTGATTGGTCCCTTAACCAAGGCGGTTATAACTGAGACGCGGGTTCCATGTCGACGCGCCTTGATACTGAGACGCGGGTGTCAAGTCGACGCGCCTTGATGCTGAGACGCGGTGTCAGGCCGACGCGCCTTGCTGTTGAGACGCGGGTGTCAGGCCGACGCGCCTTGATGCTGAGACGCGGGTGTCAAGTCGACGCGCCTTGATGCTGAGACGCGGATGATAATCCCTCGCGTCTAGAGCTTTTCAATGGTTTGTCCTTCAGTAACTTTTGGACAGCCTACAGAACCCCCTCCAAAGTTTTCGATATTCCGCAGTTAACTGGGACGGATTTCGAAATACTTTAGACTCTAGCTGAATTCACCTTCATGGCTGGACTGTTGATGCCCCGGGTTCGATCTTATCTGGAGTTGGTCTTCGTGAGTGTACTGTTTGAACTCTTTGAAGCCACCAGAGTTGATCATGTTGAGTGTCTAGATGCACAGTCTAAACCTCCCCGATTGCTTTTAGTCTGTCACGAGTGCGCTTTAAGCCAGGAGTGGTTAGTCGTCTGCTTGCGTCAGTGTACTGTTGAACTGATTTTGCAGAAGCAGGAGGCCGAACGCAGGTTCTTTTCAAAAAAAAAGCCGAGATGGTACTGCTTTAAAGACGCGATTTCTGTAGGGTGCGTCCTTTGGCAACGGAAACGCGCCTGATCTTCTATGAGGCAGACGCGATGCTCCGCTGAAGATGCGAACTTTGGAGAGACGCATCTCTTGAGTATAGACGCGATTGTCTGGGCGCATTTATGGCGATGCTGACGGGGCATATCCATCGAAGAGACATGGCCGTCGGGTGCGAGTCCGTGCCACGTCATGATTGCGCTGCCAGTTGGCCTGGGGAACCGACGGGATTTCACCTTTTGGCGCGCGGATTTCTGGCTCATTAAATGATCCGTGCCACGTGTCGAGCGACGATTCGCTGCAGAGTCGTGGTGCATGCTCTTCTCTGTGCGTTAAAGTGATTTCGTTCCACGCGTCGAACAGAGATTCGCCGGAGAATTCATCGGGCCATACGCTGCGTATCTTCGCGAATCCTTGTGCCTATAAAAGGCCACAGTTGGGAAGATTCCTCTTCTTCTCCGAACGCACTCGCTGATAAAATTTAAGAAAGAGAATTTCCCCTTCTGTTCATCTATTTAACCTCGGATTGAATTAGCAATGGCACCCAAGACCAAGCCGACTGCTTTTTCTTCAAAGGCGACCGTCGCCGAGGCCCGGAGGGGCGGCTCCTCCTCTGCGCAGGATGTTGTTCTCCAAGGTCTCCAAGGTAAATGCCTTTTAGGCGTGAATTTCACCATTAAAGGAGGTTGAAAGAACCCTTAAGAACCTTAACACACAAATTTAAATCGTGTTTGATTCCTAGACGCAGTCTTTGGTTGATAACCGAGGCGCGAGTTGATGACCCGGTGCCATTAGGTCCTGCCTTTTGGACCCTTCACTTAGAATATTTCTAATTGTGAAGGGTTTAAACGCGGACTTTGATCCTTGCGTTCTGCAACATCAGGTGCTGGTTCTTACGATCTGGCGCCTGAATCCAAGTACTTGAATCTCATAAGTCTTGGTTTGCAAAACGCGAATCTTGCAGGTCTGGACGCGGATTTGATAATTCCTGCATCCAGTATCTCTTCTGCGTTTGGACGTGGATGCGCAGGTCTGGACGCGGATTTGATAATTCCTGCGTCCAGTGTCTCTTCTGCGTTTCGACCTGGATGCGCAGGTCTGGACGCGGATTTGATAATTCCTGTCCAGTGTCTTCTTCTGCGTCTAGGTTATGAACACTTAGCATTTTTTCCTTGCTTTTGATAAAGTATCTAACTAAGTGTCCTTTTCTTTTTGCAGCGCCACACCTTACTACTTCACTCGCCAAGACGCGCCACTTTGGACATGTAGGTGGTGCTGACCGGGACTTGACCTTTGTGCTACAAAGGACTGTTCCTGTGACTGCTGACAAGTCGCAGGCTCGTGAGGAGAGGCTCTCGAATGTTGACATGAGGAATCTTCTGGTGCTTATGACCGATGCAGCATTCACAACGGATGCTGGCATCAAGCTGGAGAAGCCTGCCTTCTTCTTCGAGATCGTATCCACGATGGCGGCTATCGCGTGTATGACGGAACTTACAAATGGCTCCGTCAATAAGGGTGGAAGATTCTTTCTTCCGACATGGAGAGGATGTTCCCGCTGTCCTATTTCCAGCACATGTCCGTCCCTCAGAAGATGGAATGGGACCTCTCTCGATATGTCCCTGAGATTACTCTCGGTGATTTGGGCTCCCATAAAGTACACCGTCATGATAGCCATGACAGGTAGGTTATATCGGCCTTTTCCCTGGGTCGCGCAAGTCTGAGGTTCCGGCTGGGGGAATATCACAACTTGGCACTACCTTCCTCAACGCATTCATGGAAGCGGAGGTGATTATCCGGTTGGGTTCCGTGCGCCCGGGTGGGTCCATCCACGGAGAACTTTGGTGGGGCAGGATGGTCGGCTTTGTCCTTACCGGCTCGGGGATCTGCTAAAGCGTGTGGGACTGTACTCGGCAGTCAGAGCCGTGCAGTGGGGGATCCCTCAAAGCTCTCAGAACTTCTTCGGGGTTCTAGAGCGTTATAATTCTTTGACGGGGACGTTCTTCACTCCGGTCGGGGAGATGGGCCTCGCTCTGCACGAGCTGCATGAAGTCTCAGGATTGGCAACAGGGGACATTCCCTATGAGGAATATGTCCCGACCACTGTGGAGCTTCACCTTTTGAAGGAAGAGTATCCCCTAATATATGAGACCTACTGGGAGTGCTATGTCACTTCACATTTGCGGCCAGATAACCAAATGGCGGTCGCAGGGAGTCAAGCAACTGTCTTGGGCCAGTTTTACTTGTTCAACAACGTCAACACCAAGACCATCTGATACACCCGATTGCTCCCAGCTCCGATAGGGAGATTGAAGACACGGATCGACCAGGCTTTGACAGTTTTCTACACCACGGAGTCGAACGAGGACAATTTCGACCCTGACTTGGTTTTTGAAAGCTTTCCATCAAGCCCGGACCCCTATCTCCGATCGGGGCGCTGTTGGCCGGGCTTTCTGATGCTGTGGCTGAAGCGTTGTGTGGTGCCCACGCTGCCCACATGAGTCATTGTTGCTGACGTGGTGTACCCGGCGGTGCTCCTGGCTCATGGCAACCCCATAGCCCTTCTCCCGCCGTGGCGGCTGGTATTCAGAGCGGGCTGCGGGCGCTAGCTAAGAATTTCTCTGCGAGCCACCGAAAACTGCAGAAATCCGAGGAAAGCTGTATGTTGACTCAGAGGGGAATCCGACGGTGAAGCGTCCCAACCCTCGGGTCGAGCTGCCTTACACGTACCTCATGGCTTGGTACGTGATGCATTGCCCTTCCTTGACGACGGCGGTGCGTTGGAGGGAGAATTCTGTCCCTTTTGTACAGCGGTTGTTGGAGGGTTCGAACTGGCGTGATCCTTATATATATTACGTCCGAAGTGCCTTTCAGACCCCTGCGAACTACCAGCTCAATCGTTGCCTCCCCCAGATCCCTGGTGCATCTTTCGGGATCTACTTATGGATTCCGCGGGCCCAGATGATTTCACGAGGTTATCCTCGGGAGCCTTCTGGTGGTTGCTCAATATTCGCCCGGATATGTGCTTTTCCGGCAAGGGACGTCATGCACCATTGAGCCGTACATGCCGAATCGCGTCGCTCGACAGTTCGGCTATGATCAGCTCTATGTCGGGAAACCCCAATGCTCGACTCGCCTTCGAAGGGAACCTGTTCGAGGGTGCTCGGGCCTGGTACTACAGTGTGGCTGGAGGGACGGGAGCAACTTTCCGTCTACCTCTCGAGGGGCCCAAGTGCCATATGAGCCTCAGCTTCTGCACTTGGTACTCCCAAGCCATCCAGACACCAGACTTTTTTCCGGCGTCTTCATGCATCGAGAGCATCATGCAAGTCTCGAGGCAAGGAGTCAGAGCCGGTAAACCGTCGAAACTCGTAGAACAGTACCTGAAGGCCTAGAAGGAGGTCGGGAGAAGAACGAGAAGGGAGCCACGAGCCACGGAGCCACGACCACAAGGGCGGAGCCGCAAGCGACTAAGCGCGTCCCGCGAGCAACAAGGGCAGAG
>JAVJIF010028650.1:0-62717 GCA_038442645.1 Agave tequilana
TACAAAACTATTGGGTATGGAAATAAAATTGGAAACTAAATTTAATATTTAATTATTTTTCCCTAAAAAGAATAACAGGTTATATAGATGACACTTTCCTTCTAAAGCAGGCATCCACCAGAGTATTAACAAATGATCCCACAAACATTCACCAACAGAACATGAAAAGTTGCATTTACAATAAAAAAAATATATGAGATCTACTAATTCAATCAACAGATAATAATGTTCTCCTAACTACCTTCTGTTTAGGTAAGAAATAAGTACAAGTTGTGGACAATGTAATATCTAGTATATGTGCTCATATGGCTGTAAAGGCCATCTCATGTAGCATACATGCATGGCAGGAAACAAATAATTTAGTATTAGTTTCTTGTCCACAATACTGACTAATTAGATTGATACGCAAGAATTCAAATATCACTCAATACCACTATCCTCTCCTATAGTCTAAGATTTTCAACCCTAAATTCCAGAGATATTTATGAGATCTTACCTTGAAGGAGGTGGTTGTGGGATAGATCTTCATCGTTGTTAAAGAAAATAGGCTGACAGAAAATTCAATAAGGAAGATCAATGCAGGGGTGGGCAGTTGTGGGTCATCGAGAGTTAGGCAGATCCTCAGAGAAATTTGGATCCAAGTGTGGATTTAAAGAGCCCATGGAGATAATCAGTGATTGGTTAAGGCGAATAGAGGGCCATTAACCTTTTAATTAGCCCTTGGAGGTCACATAGAGCGCGTTAGTGGTTGGTTGACGCCAGCACAGAGAGATGAGCAAAAAGAGGGCACTACAACGCTTCAGCTTGTATCGATAAAGCTAGCAACATGTGTGGGGTTTCTTTGGATCTCTCATTTTAGCCAATCACAAGACCATATTATAGTGAGGTTGTAGTTGGGTTGCTAAAGAGCTAGGACCATGGTTTGAAATCTCGATATCAATATTGATGTTGGCCTACAATTTTTTGTATTAGAACCGGCCATATCAACCATTTCATCTCGATCAAATTAAATGCAGCTACCAAAAAAATAAATAATTTAAAATGTTAAAAATAGATACTCAGTATTAGATTGACATTTCTGGTAATAATCGATGGAATTATAATCACATTTTGACAAAATATTACAAGACAACACTTTCAACAAAAATTACAAATTAATTAAATAAGATATTTACCAATCATATTTATCCTAACAAAATAACTATTATCCTTTCGCTATCAAACTAATTAAATACTTTCGCTATCAAATTAATTACTCACATATTAACTTAAATAAGCCATTAAGGCAGAGTGAACCTCCTAAAGGATAAGAATCCCTTATCTAATACCACTAGTAGCCCACTATACCTAATATCAATATACAAAGAGTCCCTACCTTAAAATTCTTAAAAAGAGCTCATAAATAGCCAAAATAACCAACCTCCCAGTCGACGTCTACATGCCGACACTGCGCACGGAAGAAATTGATTAGGACTAGAATGTCGCTCAGCTCTGGTTAGCACAAGATCAGTCGGAAAAAGGCGACGGCAGGCCTCGAACCGAATTGCGGCCTACCAACAACAAATGAAGGCAGTGCATACAAGAAGGTGAAGACTCGAGAATTTCAAATCGGTGAAGCACGTCACCGACGAGAGAAATGCAGGAAAGCTCAGAGCCAACTGGTAAGGGCCCTACACCGTGATCGCCAAAGGGGGCAAAGGTTCCTACACCTTAACCGATCAAGATGAGAAGATACTGAACAAGAAATGAAATTCTTTTCATCTGAAACAATATTGTGTAAATATTTAAATTATTCAATGAAAAGAATCACTATTGCACACCTTTCTCTCCGTCTCAAGCATTGCAAATCTATATCGGCGGATATGAAAGTCTTCCTAACGGCTCTCTCCGACAGCTTATATCGGGTCCTTATCATGACAGCTAAGGCCTACACGAAGACACTCCTGAAAGACGAAATTCATTCTGACGCTCCCTCCGACAACCTATAATGGGTCCTCATCCTGACGACCAAGACCTACATGGAGATTCTCCTAAAAGACGAAAGTCCTAACGGCTTTCTCCGACCGCCTATATCGTCCTCACCCTGACGGCTAAGGTCTAAACGGAGACTCTCCTGAAAGACAAAAATCCTGATGGCTCTCTCCGACAACCAATGGCGGGTCCTCACCCTGACAACTAAGACCTATACGAGAGACCCTCTCCTAAAGACGAAAGTCTTCCTGACGGCTCTCTCCGACAGCCTATAACGGGTCCTCGCCCTGATAATTCGGTCCTACACACTCTCCTGAAAAACGAAAGTCCTCCTGAAGGCTCTCTACGACAGCCAACAGCGAGAGGACCATGACTATTAAGGCCTATATGAATACTCTCCTGAAAGAAGGAAGGCTAGGCCTATACAGAGACTCCTGAAAGACGAAAGTCCTGACAGCTCTCTCTAACAGCCTATGGTGCGTCCTCACCCTGACGGCTAGGGCTTATACGAATACTCTCTTGAAAGATGGAAGTCCTGATGGCTCTCTATGACAGCGTATAGCAAGCCCTCACCCTGACGGCTAAGGCCTATACAGAAACTCTCCTGAAAGACGAAAGTCCTCTTAACAGCTCTGTCTGACATCCTACATCAGATCCTCACCCTGACAACTGAAGTCTACACAGGCTCAAGGACGAGAATCATCCCTCTGCCTCAACAACTCCGATGTCCCGTGAGACACCAACTCAGATACAGAGTGACCTGCTATTGATGACTATGATATTCCACAGCTAAACAAAGATTAACAATCCGAGGTCTGTATGCATTAGTTTAATATTCAGTACCTATGCCTCTCATTCGAACCCCTGGCACGGGTTGAAGAGCGAAGGTTTGAAAGGTCCGAACGAAGTCGCTCAACTTCTCATTCCAGCTCCGACCGTGTGCCACGAAGGTGTCTCGTTATCTCGCGTTTTAGTATGAAAAGCAACTGCACAACTTGTAGTACTACTCGATGTGTTCTCGAAGTGCAAAATTTTCCATCTTCTCCGCCTTCAATTGCGATCGGATCATGGAAACTTCGGAACGCAAGTCCTGGTTGGACCCAATCAGTTTGACACAATCTGCCAACGCCTTCATCAGCTCTGCCAGCTTCTCCCTCAAGGTTTTAGTTAAGGAGTCATTCTCCCCAAGCTTCTCCTGCAGCGTCTCGGCCAGGGAGCAATAGTCTTCGTGTGTCCTCCGAAGAGCCTCATCCAAGGAATGGACTTCATCTTTCAATTTATCTATTTGTCGCGCCTGCTTCTTAGATTTGTTGATGTGACTAACAAGCTTCGCAACAAGACCTCTCTCCCTTGCGTGTCGCAAGCCAACTCCCGACACAGTTGCAAGATAAGGCAATCATTATCGCAATCTTAGCATCGGCTGGAAGCCCCTGCACTGATTGAAGACCTCCCCTATCACACTTTCTTGCCTGGCTCAAAGGTAGTTGAACAAAGACCTAGGCTCTTCGTCGAGGCCCAGGTCAATTCCACCATGTGAGTCACCATCGCCCTCAGAGTCGTCTGATACTTCAAAAGGGCTCCTCACAAGTCGAAGAAGCACTTTCGAGTCGTCTACGGTAGCCCGAAAGCCTTGCAGGATCACCATGGATGACTAAGACCAAGTTCAACACAGGGGCACCTCCACGCCAGCATTCATGGGTCCACCAGACTACAATCAACGACCCAACAGTGAAAACATAAGAAAAAATGCTCAAGAACAAACAAATAAAAGCAAGTGTCTTTATTGATAACCAAAAGGGATCTCAATCTCAATCTCACTTTTCACTCACACAGTGATCTTAAGGGGTCTCAGCATAAGAGTCTGGCACGCGTTCGCGCTCTCACTCATCTCTTTCGCTTCTGGCCTCTGCTTCTTCGGCCATGGCAGCAGCAGCATTAGCCTGAGCTGGGGGTGCCTCGCTCGGCACTTCAAAGGTTTCCTCGACTTGAGCCACTCCATTGTCTAGAGCCCCCCATCATTTTGAACCTTCTCTTCTCCCTCAGCCTACGTGTCCTCGCCCACCTAGCACTCTTCGCTTCCCCTCGAAACCCTCCAAAGCCGTCTCCACATCTTCATCAATAGGATACCTGGGCTCGTTACCTTGTTCATGATCCTCATGGCCATGCCTATAATTTATCCTCTTATAAATGTATATGTCCCTATGTTGCCTCCTCCGGTCGTCTATGACCAGTTGCTCGCTCTTTATGGCCGGCCAACGCCCACTCCATGTCATCCTGAAGCCGGTCCTTCTTGCACTGGGAAGCAGTCCTCTCTTCATCCAACTCAGATAGCAGATCATAAGCGAGCTTGCGAGCCACCTCTTCCTTCATACGTGTGCGTTAGAGGGTAAAGTCTGCCTCTCGCAATCACTCTTGGTCCAGCTTGAGGTCAGAGTCTTTCATCTCTAACTCCCTCTGAATCCAGGAAAGCTACTCCAACCTGGAATCTTTTTCCTCAAGCTCCTTCTGGAGCATGTTGTCTTAGGGGCCAAAGCTGGGCGAATTCTTTATCCATCAACTGTCTCTCAGCGGCAATGGTGTTATTCCTCGCCTTCAAGACAACTTGCTGGCTACCGACAACACCATAGGCAAATGACACACCCTGCAGAAGGAGAATTCAGTAACAAGAAGCACAACCCTTGAAAACTGAGGACACAATCAGTGTACCTTTACCATGGCCTCTTTCACGCTCCTCTGTTCTCTCAGAGGAAGCTTTTCAAACTCTACAAGCTCATCGAGAAAGCTCCTTTCGCTTAGGATGGCCCATCACCACCTCTCCACACAAACAGTCTTGAACTGAAGACCGAGACTTGGGTATCCTGGTTCGCGTCTGTTGACCAAGACATTTCCCTGCAGACCTTGTGAGGCCCTTAACACCAGTCCGCTGCACATCACCAGCAACATTTGTCCCAAGTCTGAAGAACAGTTCCCGGCGGGCGCTACCAGGGCAGGACCCTCAGTCGAGGCATCATAGCAAAGTCTCCTCTCAGAGACGCTTGTGGGACCGGGACCGGGACCCCAAAGAGCCTACCACCATCTTGGGACTCTGAAAAATACCCAGTTAGAGGCTCCTCCGGTCCCTCAAAAGCACGGTAGACATGTGACGCTTTGCGCGGCCATTGTGCAACAAGAACCGCCTTTTTGGAACCATGCCCTTTTGAAGCAAAGCCTTTCCGTGACATCTGCCTCTTCCTCCTCATCTCCTCTCGGCGAATCCATAAAAATCGACAGGGATCCTCTGCGGATTGCGAGTGTATGTAAAGAAAAATACAAAAAAGTCAAGAGCAGAATTGATGCTTACCTCCTGGAGATCCTTCACCTGTGAAACGACTCCAATCTTTTCCTCTTTAGCGGACCAATCCGAACAGAGGATTTCTGCATCCTCTCCCTCTTCTCCAGGGCATTGATCCTCTTCTTCCTCAAGCAAGGCCTCATCTTCACCAGTTTCCCCCCTCGCTGCATCGGGAGTCGACTCCGCTGCGTCCCTGGTAGAAGATTTATCCCTTGAGATGACAAGAGGCACTTCAGGCATGCTCGGGTCAAGCAGCCAACTCCAGTTACGCTTATTATAGTCGATTTGGTACAGCTTCTAGGCCCGCATCTTGAACTCCTCCAAAACCAATTCATTACCATGGGTAATTGCGCCCGTACTCCAAGCTCTCGAGACACTCCACAGCTACTTTCTATGGCGGCTTCCCAGGAACCAGAAACCTGAACAATGGAGTTCCACCCTTTGTCGCTGTCCGGAAGGTTAACAATCAATTTTTGCCAACCTCCCCACGGCTGAAGAAACGAACCCCAGAGGAAAGCTTGCGCATCCTATAAAAGGTTATGAAATCTTCGAGAGTGTATGAGGGAGCAGTGAAATCGACATAAAGGGCTTCATAACCCAAGATTGTCCGCCAACTGCCTGGCGTCAACTGGGTAGGAGCAACATTATAGAACGCCAGCACTTGGCAAACGAAATCAGTCAATGGAAGATGCACCCTCAACGCTCTAGGGGTGGAAATCACACCGCCATTAAGGGAGGAACCTTGAAATCCATCCAAAGGGCACCGCTCAACTTCAATACCAGGAGGCAGAGGACCACGATCCTCTCCAAATACTCGACGACCTCCTCTTAACTATGGAGGATGGTTGGCACAAGATCGAAATCCATCACCCCTCTCATCCTGAAGGCGACTTGTTTACTCTTCTCGTCAACAACGGCAACTTTTCCTCAGCTCACCATCTCTCAGATCTGATCGGTAGAAGAACAAAGAGTGAAGGAATGAGTTGTGGATTTGGAGACAAAGAAAAAAGATTTGGTAAAATTTAAAAGCTAGGATTTTCATATGAGAAACCCCCAATCCCCCCCCCCGATTTATACACTGGAAAATAGCGTCATCGCAATGATAACCCCGGATTTGAATCAAGGTGTTACGGCATCCCCTCGATTCAAATCAAATTGTTGCACGAATCCCAACAGATCCTAGCAGTCTAAGCGACGGTTATATGCTTACCGAGCACGTCGTCGGACGCACACCAGCCATTCGGTGCAATGGCCACATTAAATGCTCTGAACTTAAAGCGACGCATCAGTCACTCTCTCACTGGCCATAAAGCGACAAGCCTAATCCTAAATTGGAGGATCAAGTCGGTTACGCTATCCCACCTATTCGATCGTAGACTCCAAAAAGAAGAAAAGGACATTTGTAGTGGTCAATTTTCAACTCTTACCGAGATCACGACACGTGCCCTGCAGCCTCATAGACACCATAAGCGGCGAATGATCATTCCTCTAGCGAGACCAACATGGGCCCAGAAAGGGTCTCAGGTCCCTCCCCGAAATCATATTGATCCGAAGCCACAGGGACCCATCGACCCAGAACCACCTATCCAGATCCTCAACCCAGTCAGAGTTGCTCAGCTATTCGGAGGCTTCAATCTCCGAAACAAAGACCCACTCCGAGGATGCTTCAGTCTCCATGACGAGGATCCACTCCGAGGACTTCCGCTTCCACTTCAGTGATATATCAGCAACGCGGTCTCCGCAAATCTCAGAATCGGTTACGTACCATGATCTTTCCCCATGCTCCAGGCGTTGTACAGCTTAGGCAGTTATAACACCCTACTGCTAAGTGGGCGACGCTATGGATAAGGATGGATTCCTTAGCATATCAATCCAAACAACCTCAGCGCAATCAAAAATGTTACAAGATCTGCAGATATGCGGTTCAAATGGTGGCAGATAGCGGTGAATCCCTCTGCGCATCAATCTCAACAACCCAGGCGAATGGTTGTAGATAACAGCAAATTCCCTTGTGCGTCTATCTAAACAAGCCGAAACGATTATGATTGAGATCGTGCAGTTACGAGAATCTTCGCTATCTTCATCCTCACCAACAAGCCCGGCATGTATAAATACAGCTCCTCCAACGAGAAGGAGGCTCGCTTCTGATTATCACCAGAAACACCACACACCAGCACCCTTAGCTCTCTCCCAATGAAGATTCTTATTCTCAGGCCTGAGAGTCTTTAGCCAGCACCACACTGGTGCTCCTGACCTGAAAGTTACTTTTCTTTCTTGTATTTTTGATAGATTTAATCGGGAGCGTCTAATCGTCTGTGGCGGAAATCCCCACCACACTAACATAATTGTAGAAATGTGAAATTGTAATAGGAAAAACTAGATTAGGATAATGTAAAACCCTATAATCAGCCCATAGTGAAATCTGATAACACAATATTTCAGATGATAATGACCCTTCAATCAGAGTTGAACTCAGCTTTTAATGGTATCTTTCTTCAGATCTGCAAATTCTCGTGCTGTCTTTTGTTTCCTTGCTGATTCAATTTAATTTCTCAACTTTCTTTTGGCTACAGATCTGATCTATCAGATCTAGATCAGATCTCCACAATGATACCAAGTTCTTCACCAACTAATTTTCTGGCTGCCTCTTACTGACCACACCCCCCCCCCAATGTCAATTCCACTATTGTCAATTTTGCAGAAGGTGATTGAGCCTGTCTCCATCTCTCTTCCATGATGATATCAATTTCTTCACCAGCTAATTTTCTGGCTACTCTCTCTGATGATGATATCAATTTCTTAACCAATTAATTTTTCTGGCTATTCTTGCTAATTTCAATATTTCCCTTCCTCCCTCACACACCATGCACAGACTCTGCTCACTCGTCATTCTTGAGCAAGTTTTTTTCCCGTCTTCAACTATGTAACTTATTAAACCAACGTGCATGATCCATCCAACTACATTTTCTATTAGATAACTTAAATTATTTTTATATTAATCCAGCTTTATTTCTAAGTTAATTCTTTACTATATATTTAAAACTACTAGTTTGAATTACTGATGGCCGGGAAGTACTCAGAATCTTTTATGTACTTACTTTTTAACTTAAATATGTTTATGAAGTTTAGATTTAAAAATTGAAAGAAAAAAAATCATAAGGCTCACGCCTCAAGCCTTGAGCCTTATGCCTCGCCTCAAAAAGATGTCCAATGTTTTGCATCACACCTTCACTTTTTTAAACACTGACATTTACCCGCTTCCATAACTTAGATGATGTTGGTCATAGACAATGCAACAACAAAAGAAGGTTAATATTTTTACCTGAATATGGTAGCTTTTTAGATAGATAAACATTCACACAGTCTAACAAATGGAAAACAATTTATTTAAACTTCATTCAAACTAAAAATCGCCGTAATTCTATTTTAGGATTATATAGAGCTCCCACACAGAAGTCCAATCACCAAGATCATTCTAACTTTCCAACCCTCCTCCTAAGAATATTAACTATTTGGTCAAAAAGAAGCCCGAGGTAGACTTAGCAAAATTTATGATCAATTCTGAACCTGTAGTCAATCTCCTAGAATCAGATGCCAATTTATTAGTTCTTACCCAAGGCAATTGAGGGAAAGAGAGAGCTATCAACATGATTAACACCATTTTGCTATGCTATTGTTGAAGAGTCTAATCTCTCACAACAAATTATCTCACCAAAATGCCTGAATTAGGGCAAACTCCAGATGAAGAGGAAAGATAACAAAGTTTGCTATATGAAAAGATATTCACCTCTATAGAATAGCACCAGTCAAAAGGGCCAAGCTGATATGCATTAGATAACTACATAAAAATTCCTTAAAATAGAAAATTTAATAAGCCGAGAAACATATAGAAGTAAAAGGATTTTCAGATTCAAGATATAAACTTTGTTTTTTTTTGTGAGTAATAAAGAAAAGTCCAAAATATAAATCACAACTAACAGTAAATCAAGTATAGAAACTATTGTGATTGCTAGTAGATAACTGCAATGCGACTAAGATAGCTGAAATAGTTCATAAAAAAAAATGCATGCTGATATTGTCCAATATACTGGAAGCAATTAAAAGGCTGTGTAAACAAATAATCAGATATGCTATAATAAAAGTAAACCTCACTCACCAACGACTTGTTTGGGTCTGTAGCTCCATAGTCATAAATTGCATAACTGCACTAAAGATTGGAAATAATTAATTGAACGGATGACAGGTAAAATACTAGGATATATTTTGAAGATCAAAATAAAAATAGCAACTTAGCCAATAAACCAGCAATATTATGTTTTACGATTAAGATGGATTTACAATAGAAAGCTAATAAAACTAGAATTAAACAATGAAACTGTGCTCAAGTAGTGTGTCTTAACCTTTGTGTAGAAGGATAACCGTTTATGCTGTAAGCAGAATTACCCATTCCAGGCATGTGAATATTGCTTCCAACACCTGTTAGTGCGCAGAGTGTGGCAAACATGTGCGAGAAGTGAGTTTTCCGAAGAGGGTGTTTCAACATGTGCACGGAACCACCAAAAGATAACCGGAAAAAATGTTAGATAAAGAGCAGCAAAGGCTCAATCAGTGAGTGTTAAGAAAACATATGTATATCTAAAATTCTAAATTCTGTAAATTGTGCCACCTCATCCACCTCAACTCACTTGGATAGGCTGACAATTGTTAGATAATATAACCATTATCATTAGCACTATAAAATGATTGTGACCACAACTACATGCTAAATATGTATGAGATAAATTAATAGTATAAATAGAGAAAAAAAAACTTAATTTGCTATAAGAGGGGCCTCTATAGACCAGGCAACAGTTCACAGATTCAAATTACCTGAATCAAGAAAGCCCCTTGAATATCCAACAGTTGCTCTGAATTTTTTATCAGGAGAGTAGGACATGCCATTATCTGAGTTTAAAGGAATTTAATCAGCTCAAAATTAAAAAGCTAGGCTGCAACACTGAAGTAGGAAAACTGATCCTTCTTAATAAGGAGAAGTAAAATAATAGAGGTGTATTCTGTAAAAAGCAAACTGCAAACCAGTTCTGGAGCGTTTAGATCTAGAGTTGGACTTTGCAAGATCAATGAACAAACTCGATTCTTTCTCAAGGTCAAACATTAGCCCCTGCCGCAATAACATTATAGATGCATAGTCATTTAAATGTGCATGCCAATTCCTGGGTACCAATGTCTAACTTGAACAAAATATCAGAACTGAGATATTCAAATATAGAAAAATAGTGTTATTCAAAATAAACCTCTGAAAATATTCGCAAAGCAATTGATTACCATTTTTTATGGATGACATGACAAGCATATATACTAAAAAAAATTTAAAATAGGGTCCTCACAGTCAACAATAGAATATAATCAGGTTGCAGGATACCAACTTCTATAGTAGGGTGTCACGAGGAGCGCACAGCCAGTTGTCCTTTCTCTCAAATGTGCATTAAACTTAGTGTTGGATAATATGGGCATGATCTATATATCAGATTAAGATCCAAAACATGATCGTATGCAACATCTAACTGGCACATTGTAGATCTATAGCAATAAGCAAGTCTGCATGCATCAAATAATCAAACCAAATTGAAAAAGCAGCAGAATAATAAAATCTTACAGCCCGTATGGACTATTTGCATTCTTGTGACACCACCTTGACCTTCGAATAAAGCCTCGTAATCCTCTCCTTGTTATTCAACTCTATGGCCTTGCCTAGCGTCTCAAAGGAGGGTCGCTAGGTACTAGTTCACCCCATGTTCAACAAGTGCTCCTCGGTGACGAATCAATGGAGGATCTCTCTAGAGATTTCTCCTTTTCCTTCTCCTAGAGATGTCCACTAAAGGGATGAGATGTGTTAAAAAATGTAAATACCTCAACCCTCACCTTAACTTTGGAGTTGTAGTGTAGTGGCAGAGATTTTAATATGGTAGCAGAGCAACCCAGGTTTAAATCTCACCGGGCGCGCATTTTAAAAGCGGATTTAAAAAATACCGCTTAGCGTAAAAGCCCAGTTTTCGACCTATAAAAAGGGTATTCGACCTGCGAAAACGTGTTAAAATATAAATACCTCAACCCTCACCTTAACTTCGGAGTTGTGGCGTAGTGACAGAGACTTTAATAAGATGCAACCTCTTGTTCTATTGCTCTCTTTTTCTATTGCTCATTCATTATTGATTAATGCCTCCTCTCATGAAGAGGACTTGTGTATAGAGAAGCAAACACCAACATACCCTGGACCTAATAGGAATCAAGTGTGGGTGTAAGTAATCTCAATCTTTGATCGCACTTCTTGTTAGATTAGATCTCTTCCCCTCAATCAATCCCAATCCCAATTAAGAGTCTCTCTTAATTAGCTAACTCATTAAGAGAGAGAGAGTTATTAAGATAGGAAGAGAGAGAGACTCGACCGTGCAGAAGAGTTTTCTAGCGCGTGTCTAAGTTCAAGTCTGCCTAAGAACCTCCCCACCCCCCTCTCCTTGTTAGCAGGTCAATACGAGCCATCCGTGACACTTTGTGCATCAAATTTCCCTTATTGTTCAATTGTAAAGATGTCATTTCTTTTGCAATCTTAGATGAATGATTGGAAATATTCAAAACAAATAACTTTCAGTTCACACAATTTATGATGACATACCAAGCTAAAATGTTCAGATTGTAGATCACCCATTGGGTGGACCATCTCATGTAGTTTAGAAAGCAGAAACAAACTTAAGTTTGCTTGTAGTTAATAATTAAGGCTTATAAATGTCCAAGAACGTAGGTTTCCAAACTCGCAAACTGACCTTCTTGGACTTTTAGCACTATTCATGCTGCTATATTTTCTTGGTAGAACTTGGCATCAAACAGGGGCAGTCCCAGACAGGAGCGGAAGGGGCGACCGGACCAAATTTGGGAAAATTTCTCATCTTAATTTTCCATTTCACCCTCACAAGAAAAAAAAGAGAAGGAAAGAGAGCTACTGAAAATGGGCCATCATTTCTGGAAATGGGGGAAATTATGTATTCTCTCCCCCTTGGCATTCATGTAAAGGTTACACGCTTATAGCAAGACAGTGCACTCATGAATGGCGAGCCTCACAAAATTTAGCATTTGCTTAAATTACAATTAGTTTAAATTGAGACCTACCATACCTAATACTACTGTATCAAATAGAGTAGGCTTCCAATCAAGAAAGGTTAACACAAAGAAGGCCTTTAGTTGAAGAGAACATATAACCATGGGAGAACACTCAGCTTAATAATCACAGAGGCCACCAAAGTTTTCCAAATCACAACAAAAAAAACCTATAATGACAACAAAAATCACATGTCAAATTGATGTGAAACGAAAAAGGGGGTCTAAGGATTTTGGGAAAAGATGAGAGATAAAAGAAAACAATGGGTTACCTAAGAGATAAATGAAAAGGCCTTCCATCTTTCCAGACCTCACGCCGCACTTCATCGATCTTGACCTCACGCGGCTTAAGCCGCACGCTCAATCTTAGCTTCACAGTTATGATTTTACACCCTAGCATGGGGGCACGTCCTCAAGGAAAAACAAAAACATTTTTTTCAAAATCCTAGTTTATTTTATTGAAAGTAATAGGGCATATAAATAGGCTTACAACTATTGACTTTTCTCCACATATCAAATGTGGAACTAAAAAGAAAACAAAGACTAAAAGCATGGAATTGATGTCCCCATTATTCACGCCGGGTGGGAAGAACTCGAGTATACATGAGGTGGTGATAGCTCGATACTGGTCTGGATCTAAAGCTACTCATTTTGTAGCTGAACTTGTTCCGCTTATTGAGTCTGTTTGTGATCTTGTAACTGAACTTGAGTTGTTGAACTTGAAATGGTTGTTTATTGTTGTCCCTGTTTTAAATATCGGCCGAGATATCATCTGATATCTCCTTTTTTGCCTGCTGCCAATACGATATAGGGAAATCGTTCGCCATATCGTTTGCAGAAAAAAATTGGCTGATATTTGAAATATCGGCTGATAAGTCGCCCGATATCAGCCATAAATCATCCGATATATCGCCCGATATGAAATAACTTATTTATTGCACGACTGCGTGCAAATGTACATTGTTTTTTACTATCTTTGCTTGCATATTACATCATTTTTATTAGGTAGATGGTATCTATGACACTAAACTAACTTTTAGTTATCAATATTTTATTACATATAGTGTTTGATATGAACGCCCGATATGCACGCGTATCCCCGATATCTGATATCCGATGTGAAAAATCCCCATCCGATACGATCCCAGTATCCGATATTTAGAACCCTGATTGTTGTTGCAGATTTTAAATCTCAACTCGAAGTGGCTTGCGCCCGCAGGGAAGGCTCGGCAACTAACGCACTCAAGGAGGTCGAGTGGTTGACCAGTGATCCACGATTGCAGGAAGACCAAGGTACTAGAGGGAGAAGTAGGTGCAGTCAGGTTGGAAGAAGAGAAGGACGAGGCAAGGAGTGCTAGTGGCAGTTGTCTTGACGGTTGCATGAGTGGAGGTGATGAGGAGGAGTTATTGTCGGTGATGAATACAAGTAACAAAGGCGTCGTTGAGCAGATGAAGAAGGTGGCAGACATGGCAGGGTAATCGAGGCTTTGATCAGGGCTTTGAGGGAGACAATCGAGGTGATCACGAAAGAAGAAGATGAGCTTGTTGCGGTCGATAACTTTGTGTGAGTTGAATAGGGGAGAGAGAAGATGAACAGTAAATGGGGGGAGAGCATATGTGAGTGGGGAACAAATCTGATCATGTAAGATAACAGGGAGGAAAGAGAGAAGATGAACAGTAATCATTTTTTTTTGTTTTTCTATTTTGAGATTTGAGACGAGGTTGTGGCTAAGATAGGAATCATGGGAAGATAAAAGAGGTTAGGGATTGAGATAAGTGAGAGGACTTGAAATGTGGTTGGGATTTGAGAGATGGGGGTTTGGATTGGAACAAATGAGGAAGGAGATTGAATAGCAAAAATTGTGTATTATTTTTGAAATTTGTGGAAAAAGAAATGAATAAGATTATTTGACAAAAGATATTAAAAGAAAGAAACAATGAATAATTCAAATAAAATTGTACCAATTTCATATCGGCAATCTTTTCATAAGAAATTTGTTTTGCAATTTTAATTTCATAACTATGCTCTGATACCAAATTGATGTGAAACGAAAGAGAGAGGTCTAAGAATTTTGAGAAAAGATTAGAGATGAAAGAAAACAATAGGTTACCTAGGAGATAAATGAAAAGGTCTTCCACCTTTCCGGACCTCATGTCGCTTCACGTCGCACATTCATCAATCACGCTGCTTCATGTTGCACGCTCGATCTTGACCTCGCGTTGCTTCACGCCAAACGCTCAGTCTTGACTTCACAGTTAGGGTTTCACACTCTGCAATGGGGCACGTCCCTCAAGAAAAAACACAAAACAATTTTTTTTCAAAATTCTAATCTATTTCATTAAAAGCAATGGGACTTATAAATAGCCTTACAATTATTGACTTTTCTCCACATACCTGATGTGAAACTAAAAAGAAAACAAAGACCAAATTAAATAAAAGAAAAAACATACTAGACTCAACAAAATACATGACTCGATTCAAATGAGAAGCATGGCATTGATGTCCCCATCAATTATTAGCTAAGACTGTGCTTGGATGTCTAACAAAATCACAAAATTATGAAATTTTATGTGAATTTTAGGAAAAGTAACTTACATGTGAATGTTTGGATAGATAAGAAATATGAAATCTCTTAAAATCATGATTATAGAAATTTCTATTATGAATAGAAATTTCAAATTTCATAATTATATTACGTAGACACATGGTTATGTTTCCTATTTTGGCTTCATAACTTTTCGAACCAAACATGAATATTAAGATTCTTTAAAATTCTAATCTTTAACTTTTAAATTTATAAAACTCTAAAATAACAGATTTTTTATTAAAACATCCAAACGCAGCCTAGATAGTTACTTTAATAAATTTTGTCACTTAAATTCTAGATCTAGATGGCTTTTACTATGAAATTTGAGTTTCGTAACTATAGGCCAAATCATAATTAAGTGGGCAAACATTAACAATTTTTAAAAATCAAGATTAAACATATAAGTACACCAGAGCGTCATCACCTTCCCACTTTGTTGACCGCCCCCATCTAAGAAAATCCTTGTTCCACCACCCTAGCACCAATCAGAGTGTTAAAGTAAGGTGGACGGCTGATCATAAAAGTTGTTAAATATTCCTTGAAATTTTCACTACATAGTTGCCCCCAGTAAGACGAAGAGTGTCCACGATGACGATGAATAAATCCAAATGTAGATAAATCTGAGAATGAAGTGCCTAAACTTTTTTTATTTTTTTTCTTTTCTAAGAAAATGACATAGCTCGGCAAGAACAAGATTTGAACACCAGGATTTCAACTACTTTACTCGTAATAGAATTAGAAGAATAAATGACATAACAATAAATAAGGTCAAGGATAATTGGTAAGAGATATATGAAAAACAATTGCTTGGTCATCAATAAACTACGAATCAGGATAAAACACAGCCGGGAATAAAAAATTTATCGAATGTTTTAAAGAAAAAAAGGAGCCTAACTTCTTTCAGTGTCCCACTTGTTCATACATCGCAAAACAAAGTAGTCAAAGTGCAAGAAGTGAAAGGCGAGGGAAAGAAAATAACAAGCAAAGACCAAATTGAAGCACTTGAAAAGGAAAGTCAATGTATACTTGAAGATTATTATAGATAGCCAGAAAGGTTGTTGTAAGTAAAGTGGCTAATGATGTGTGTGTGTATACACACACATATCTTTACTATTATAACTACAACTTGTTTGATTAGAATGCTAAATTGTTCGTGACGCACATTCGTGTCATGTCCAAACAAAATATAGCCATACATTTTTTTCACCAAGCTTGAAATCTAGTTATACATTTACATCCCATCTTAAAAAGAAGCTTGAAATTTTAAAAAAACATTTATTAGGGCTCCCAATCTCAAAAAGATATATTGAAATAATGGAAACAACATTTACTAGGGAGAGAAAACATGTTACTTATCCCAAGAAAGAAGACTAAAGTTCTCTTCCTTTTAAATTCAAGATTAGGGTCTAGAATCAAAGAAATACACCAATAAAGAAAGATAGAAAGATAGAAAGAAAAATACAAAGAAAAAATCCTGAATAAATTTTATTTTACATCTTTGTTATAAAATATACACGTAGGTACTAGAAGAAATGCTCTTATTGAATATTATATAAATATAGATAGACTTGTGACATTCCGGAAGGATTCGAGGCCGAATCCTTCCCACTCAAATACAACTCTATGACATTCGAATGCAAGATTCACTCCGTTGAAGTTGATCTACATTATTTCAAATAATTAAAAATCAAAAATCATTTACTTTGAATACTATTTACCCATCCATCAAAAAATGGACGGCCAAAATAGTGAGGTGGTTAGTTTAACGATGTAGAATATTTAAAATCTTAACAAAAATTGGTGTGTGAGAGTTTTTAAGTGTTTAGATCATGATGAAATGATCAGATCGAGAATTATGTCTAAAGACGTAGATCTAAGCAATATGATATTTTCGGCCGTCCATTTTACACCTACTTGATGGATGGGCAAAAAGTTTTCAAAATACATGATTTTTTTCTTTTTAGTTGCTTAAATAATGCAGATCAACTTCAACAGAATGGATCTTACATTCGGATGTCGTAGGGTTGTATTTGAGTGGGAAGGATTCGGCCCCGAATCCTTTCGGAATGACAAAGTGTGTGTGTATAGACTTGTGTCCTTCCGAAAGGATTCGAGCGCGAATCCTTCCAACCCAATGCAACCCTCTGATATTCGAATACAAGATTCACTCTGCTAAAGTTAATCAATATTATTTCAAATACTTATAAACCAAAAATCAAGATTTTTGAATACTTTTTGCCCATGCATCAAGTAAGGGAAAAACGACGGCCTAAATAGTGAGTTGGTTAGTTTAACGGTGTAGAACATTTGAAATCTAACAAAAATTAGTTTGTAGGGATTTTTAAATGTTTAGATCATAATCAAATGGCCAGATCGAGAATTTGTATGTCAAAAGACATAGATCTAACCAACTCACTACTTTCGGCCGTCCATTTTGTGCCGCTTGATGGATGGGCAAAAAGTATTCAAAACACTTGATTTTTTATTTAAAGATACTTCAAATAATATAGATAACTTCTACGGGGTGGATCTTGTATTCGAATGTCAGAGGGTTGTATTTGAGTTGGAAGGATTCGGGCTCAAATCCTTTAAGAAGGACACAAGTCTATCTCTCTCTCTCTCTCTCTCTCTATATATATATATATATATATATATATATATATATCATATTTTTCACGAGATAAAACCAATCATGCAAATATATAGGAGCAATCTCAGAATTCATGGATTGCTAGCGTCAAGTTTCCGATATGGATACACGTATCGAATACAAAATGATATGATATGTGGATATGCAAAAATTAAAAAACCACCAATAGATACATCGTGAATAAGGCAATTAAGTAATATTATTTATATATTAATCTATGTAATTTTGATACTATATAATTCAATCATAGAGCAAAAACTCTTATAGGTTAACAGGGGGGAAACTATATAATATTAGTGGGTTGTTGGGTTAAAAGCATTTATACTGAGTTATTTCTTGGCCTTTTTCAACCTCTTCTTCAGGTGGAGTATCTGATACGAGCTTTGAGAAAACAGTGCCCACAGACCTTACTTTTATCAAGTTTATTAGATGAAAGATTAATTGATTTTAATTGAACTTGTGAATTCCTAATCTACAAGGCATCCGGTTCACATCTTATTATTATTTTAAACCCGATACTGGTCGCATTTATATAGAAGTATCCAATGAGAATCCAATAAGTATCCAACAAAAATCGTATTAAGTACATATCTGATACGGGTACGTGACCTATTTAGATGCATCAGAGGTTAGCGTGAGTGCCGAAAGTTCATTACAGTAAGTGCTTTGTTGATTGCGCAAAAAGCCAAACTATTACAAAGAACACAGCATCGCACATAACACAATTACTACAAGGAGTAAAACAAGAGCATATACATAAACAAAAACTTGTCGTCACCACAACCGGGTGGTACCACAACTGGGTGGTAACTTCTTAAGTGAATGAATATCCCACTTTGCCCGAGTCGGGAACTTTCCTTTTATTCTATTTTTTTAGTAGGCTTGCAATTGAAATAGCTAATTGCATTAGCTGAAAACACTTAAAACTTTTCAAGTAGAAACCTAAGACCTTATTTGACAATAAGTTTGCTTAGCGTAGGAGCTAACTTTTGCCAAACAAGTAATTTTGTCAAGAGTTATGCGGTAAGGAGTCAAGGGCAAATTTGGAACAAAAAAGGGCATTTTTGCGCTTTGTCCCCTACTCTTTTGGGCCAAGTCAAGCTTACTCCTACACCATCTCAAGAGCTAATGTAAGAGTAGAGTTGTTTACTCTTTTTGGAGTTGGTGTCTTACTCCTACACCTCTACTCCTGGCAACCAAATGCACCCCAAGGAAAATAAACATATATTATAATATTTTAGCATCAATAATGAAAGTAAGAGCAATTGATTTAACAAACGCCAATTGGCATGCATTAAGGTGCATATTTTTAAAAAAAATCTCAAATTATCCACAAGGTTATTGTGTATGATAGTTACCGGCCTCAGAGCATTATTCTTCACACCCCTATCCTACCTCTATGGGGCTAACATGTCAACTTCTAGTTATTCAACTGAAACAACAAGCCTCAAACTTAAGTGGCAAGGATGGAGAATATCTTTTTTCAGTCATCTTAGGCTGACAGAAACCTTAACCGAGGTAAATGCTACATGTTCTTCTATAACTTGTGCATATGCATGCATCTGAATCATGAGTCTTGATTTATGCATACATGTTTCTTGAGTGTATACTTAGGCATTAATGTTCATATTTTTGTGTTTGTGCGTGTAAATTCTTATGTAAATGAATATGAATAAACTATTTTGTGCCCATGCATATGTATGGAAATATACGAGTCTATTTGTATAAAACGCCTCAAGTCAACTGAATAATATTACAATAAACATTAGAAAAATACTAATGTTTTATGCATGAAATCATATGTTAACATAAATTCACTAAGCATGCATACATGTGCAAAAGATGAGTGTAGCTGAAATTAGAATGTTGAAATGGATAAGTGACAAATCGCAAAGATAAGATAAGAGATGAGTGAATCCACAGAAGTGGTAGCTCAAATTGAAGTCAAATGAGGGAGCAGCAGTTGAATTGCACATATGCAATGAAGACTATTAAGTACACCACAAGGTAGGTTTTGGTTTAAGCCTCACACATGAATACCTCTAATGTCATAATATAATCAAGTTGAAGAAACAAGGACCAAGGATAGACCTAAACAAATATGGTTTGAGAAAGTTAAAAAGAAACAATGATTATTAATTTAATACAATATATGGCCCTTAAAAGCGATGAATAGATAAAATGGAAAGATTGGTTCCTTGGTTGGGGATGGAGGCTGAAATTTTCCTTGAGGGACCAACTATATATTTTATGAGCAATAATTTTATAAAGGAAATAATAGATTTTTTTGCTTAGTGAAATTACATTTTTTTTCTAAGTGCATCCAGGCGTATGCATGTATATTTGTCTTATCTTAATTTTCACATAACCGTAATAACTGAATCTCATTACTGAATAGTAATTAGAAAATATTATATAGCATAAAAGACATGCATAATTCTCTTTTAAAAAAGGATAGCATAAAAGGTTCAAAACTATCATCAAAGTTTCGAATATGTGGATCTACCAAACCGACTAGAAAAATTCAAATTTCGTTGATTTAATAGTAAAAACTTTTATCACGAAATTCTAAGTGAAATTTTGAAATGATTAATACAAGGCATAATATTTATTCCCCTGATTGTTAAATTTATTATTTGTTTTAGTTCGGCACGCTATTTTGTTATCATTTCAACTTACATATCCATTTGAAACTAATTTACACAGGTATTCTATCTCTGTGTTCGTGTCAGCGTCACACGTGTACTTCAATCAAGAAGAAATACCTATATCCTGTAATTGGATACTTGGACACTTTAAGGCTATGTAGCACGAACAATTCTACCATGGAGTCGTATACCCACGCCTGACATTCGTGTCAGACAACCAACACTACTTTATACACTTTCTTGAACATTTCTAAAATGGTGTTACTTAGATACTATAGTTTTTTTAGTTTAGGATACTTGTAACTTCTTCGACATGTGTCTTACATTTCTCATACACTTCTTTCTTCTCATTATTTTTTATATTTTATTTAATTTCATGTATAAAGAGACATCATGCCCAGAAGATGAATGTAGCAGAAATGCGCATGCTTTGTTGGATGCGTAGTAACACATAGAGAGAGAAGATGAGAAATAGAATATTCGTAGTAAAATAGGTGTAGCCTCTATAGAAAAGAAGATGAGAGAAAACTGTCTACGATGGTTTGGTCATGTGCGACGTAGACCTACAAATGCGCCACTCCGGCGAGTAGAGCGTATCAATTTAGGGCAAGTTAAAAGAGCGCAGGGGAGACCGAAGAAAACATAGATGGAGGTAATACGACAAGATATAGAGTCTAAAGGTCTTAGTGAAGGCATGTTGCTCGATAGGAATGAGTAAGGAAAGCTGATCCATGTGCCCGATCAGCCGTAATTCTCTTTCGGTTCATGTAGCCTACCCCCAAATACTTGGGACAAATGGCTTAGTTGTTGTTGTTGTAGATCAAAGACTATAGTGAAAAAATGTGCCAAAATATTGATTTGCATGAAGATGTGATAGTAGATTTAGATATTTTTCAAAAATATAAGTATAATACATTGAGCTACTCAATACAAAGTTGAAGAGCATATCTTAACTATGTGTGTATGCATGAATGCATGTACATATGCACTGCTCTTTCTCTTATCATTTATACAAATACTTGATATATTCTAGTGTCATGTTGTTGTGTCCCCATGTTCTACTTTTTAATGAATTATTGTGCCGCATGTCTATGTCATGTTGTATCCATTTCCCCTGTATGTGTCCATGCTTTTTAGCTTGACCGATTACACGCCGGTTACTCCTATGAGGTATACTAAAATTTACAATATGGCCCATGTTCGGATGTGTATAAAAAATGTATTCAAGACTAAGAAGCTAAAACTCTAAAGCATAAAAGATGAGTGCACAATTCTATTTGATTATAAGATTAACTTCTATAATTTGTCTGCTATCTTAATGAAGAATTATGAATATCCCGTAATTATTGATTCATAGAACTTGGAACTATTCTATATTACCTAAGTGATAAAGTTTTTGTAACCATTATGGCTTACAAAGCCATCTTTATAGATCAATAGAAATTAACTTAAAAACACATAATTTTTTATTGTAGAATCCTTGATGTATCAGTACTCAGAATTTTCAACACTCCTCATATCCATAGACCCATATTGTTTCGTATCAACATCGCAAACATGGGTCAGTATATATGCATGTACGTATATGAGCCCAAGATAACTATTATGCATTCTAGTTTGTGAGCCAACTCAACAACAATCTACAAGTACAATTACAACATACCACAAGCTGGGCAGAAATCAAACAATGCTAGCTGAAATAGTAAGGAAGGTAATGTTGCATAAGGAAGGTAATGTTGCATCTATCGGTGTTGTTTCCTTACATTCAAGGATTTCATTGCAGTGACTGCAGATTGTTGATCAATGAAAACAGCAAACGCATATGCCTGTGAAAAAGTAAAATAAGTTAGAGAACAACAGGAATCGAAATAACATGTTAAACTGTTTTTGACATAACAAGTACTATTGCTTCATGGCCATCACAAATTTTGTTTTCTTTCTCTTTGGGGATGTTTGGTTGCAAGGAAGTGGGCGGAAGTAAGGAAATAGGGAAGTATAATTGTTCACTTCTCTATCTATCCAAACACCAGAAAAGGAAAATAAGAAAACCTCTTTTCCTTTTATCTTTTCTCTTTTACACAATCATTTCCTCACTTTCAGAGTGCTACAGTTAATTTTGTGGTCATGTAAATCTCATTTGTAATAAATTGTAGTACAAAACAGTTAATTTTTTGACCATGTAAATCTCACCTGCATTCTAATTACAGTCTATTTTTTATTTTTCTTAATTAATTTTTATTTAATATTATTTTACGGTCAACTTTGTGGTCAACTTTTCCGCTTCCACTTTCACATTACCATCCAAACACCGGAAAAGATAAAATATTTTCCAAATCACATTTCTCAATAACATCCAAACACCGAAAAACTTACTAACCAATTCTCAAATTCCAAAGGGAATTATTGCTACTTCCACAATTCCTCACTTCCTCACTTCCACCCTTAACCAAACAGGCCTTTGTTCAAAAACTGCAAAAACTAGTATGTGGTCTGATTGTTCCTTCTTTACCTGCGATGTTCTCCTTAACTAGCCTACAGGCATGTGAAGTCAATGTACTTGAAACTTTTTGAAAGGTAATGTAAAAAATACAAATAAAGTTAAGCTAAAATAAATGAAACAAGCAGTTTAATCACATGCATCACGCAAGACAACAGCACGCACATGCACTACATATAGTTATCAATCAGCACATAAATTTAAGAAATATTAGGTTTTAACAAAACATTAGAGCTTTAGCATATAATTGACTAATTGCTAGGAAGTTTTTCCATATAGGTAGAAATAACTTCTATACATAATAAAATCAAAGAAAACATATCCTAGCAGACTACAGACTGACAAAAAAACAATGTACTTTAGTTGTCAAAAACATAAATGGCATGTAATGCTACCAGTTTGCCATTCGACCTTAGGCTTCGCGTAATGAATTTCAGACAGAACCATCATATAATTCAAAACAGCGAAGCCGTCGTTGTCAGGTAACTTCAACCCAGATCAAGCAGATTTACTTTGAATTGATTTAGGAGTTTCTAAAATTTGATTTAAGAGTCATAGTTGTGTTAAGATTAGCCTAAAAGTTTCTTCTTTTTAAAGTAAAGTAGCACGCAATAGGAATAGGAGTTTGATATTGAGTTGGACTTAATATTGTATTTTCTCTACATAAAGCGGAACAATGTAAATACTCTGAAATGGAACTGAATTGAATTTGAGAAAGAGATTAAAAACGAAAAAAAAGACTAAATTTTGCTTTGCCCCCCATTTTTTTCCCCTTCTCCTGGACACACATTTTTCGTGTTACTTCAAAAGTTCAACATATAGGATCTCTATGTATGATCTCTCTACCCATCTAAACATTTCCAATGATTCGTATCAGATTCTTTATCTCCAAAGCATCCGAATTCACACGACATATATGTACCAAAAAGTATAGCAAAGTGAGAGAAGGAGGGATTACACGAGTGGAGCCAGTGCCCCTAAGCTGAGAGGACTCGAACCCTGGGAACTCCCTGAAGAGATTGTAGATCTCGCGAGCTTGCACGTCGCCGGGGAGCCCGGCCACGAAGAGGGTCCGGACCTCGTCGCTAGAGGAGGGCTCGAGATGGTGATGAGAAGCAGAAAGTGAAGGAGGAGGGAGAGGAGGGAGAGAATAGTGAGACGGCGGCGGCGGCGGGGGCTGGTGATGGTGGTAGGGAGGCAGAGCGGCGCCCACGCCCTGGGGAGGAGGGGGAGGGTAGTAATCGTAAGCGGAAGCAGCGCCGGGAGGAGGAGGAGGAGGAGGACGATAATAGGAGGAGAAGGGAGGCGGAGGGTAGTGGGAATAGGCGCCGGAAATGTCTTCCATTGAGAAGGGGAGAGAGAGGTTTTGATTTTTTGGGGTTTTAGGTTTTTTTTTCGGGGTGAGGGAGGGGCTAACAATAGGGAATCGAGGTTGACAGGGTTGTGTTTTGTGGATCTAGTCTGCGGTGGATCCACAAACTACTGGATCCTTGTCTAATTCCAAATCCGATTATTTTTAAGGTAATTTTCACATCAACCCTGAATTCTTTATTGGGGGTGTTTGGTTTGAAGGAAGTGGGCGGAAGTAAGGAAATAGGGAAGTATAATTGATCACTTCTCTATCTATCCAAACACCGGAAAAGGAAAATAAGAAAACCCATTTTCCTTTTCTATTCTCTCTTTTACACAATCATTTCCTCACTTCCAGAGTGCTACAGTTAATTTTGTGGTCATGTAAATCTCATTTGTAATAAGTTGTAGCGCAAAACAGTTAATTTTTTGATCATGTAAATTTCACTTGCATTCTCATTACAGTCCATTTTTTATTTTTCTTAATTAATTTTTATTTTAATATTATTTTGCGGTCAACTTTGTGGTCAACTTTTCCACTTCCACTTTCACATTACCATCCAAACACCGGAAAAGACATAACATTTTTCAAACTACACTTTCCAACAACATCCAAACACCGGAAAACTTACTAACCAATTCTCATGTTCCAAAGGGAACTATTATCACTTCCTCACTTCCTTACTTCCTCACTTCCACCCTTAACCAAACAGGCCCAATTAAGGGCTGCTAGGTTAGGAGTAAAAATAGAGAGCAAGCGAGGAGATAGTAATAGTTTTTTTTGGAACTTGAGAATGAGAATTAGTTAATGAGTTTTCTGGTGTTTGTATGTTATTGAAAAGTATAATTTGAAAAATATTATGTCTTTTCGGTATTTGGATGATAATGTAGAAGTGAAAGTGAAAAGGTTGACCACAAAGTTGATCGTAAAATTAATATTAAAATAAAAATTAATTAAGAAAAATAAAAATTGGACTGTAATTAGAATGCAAATGAAATTTGTATGATCACAAAATTAATTGTTTTGAGTTACAACTTATTACAAGTGAAATTTACATGATCACAAAAATT
The DNA here is from genome assembly GCA_038442645.1 of Agave tequilana. NCBI lineage: Eukaryota > Viridiplantae > Streptophyta > Magnoliopsida > Asparagales > Asparagaceae > Agave > Agave tequilana. Next base: position 25,259 of record JAVJIF010028650.1, read on the forward strand.
AGTTGTAGCACCCTGGAAGTGAGGAAATGGTTGTGTAAAAGGGAAAAGAGAAAAGGAAAAAGGGTATTATCATTTTTCTTTTCCAATTTTTGGATGGATAGAGAAATGAGAAATGACACTTCCCCATTTCCTTACTTCTGTCCACTTCTTAAAACCAAACAGTCCCTAAATTTATATTCACTCCCGAAATGTTTATATTTTCATTTTTGACCTTCCAAATCATTTAAGTTGAGAGGAAAAATCCCCATCATCAGTTATTCCGTTTATATATTAAAAAATATTCTGACATATTCTCTTTTTAACTTCATATATTATATAATACTATCTAAACTGACCAAAATACCATCCATCTTTTTCCTTCCAAACTCATTTCTTTTTCATTTAACTGTCTCTTTCCAACCCAAATACCCTCGACGACTATTCCTTCCCCTAGCCCCAACAGATCTCCTCTCCCCCTACCCCAACATATCCGAAATTTGTCGCGCCATTCCAATAAGATCCACATTCTTATGACAGTTGGCGTTCTACAAATGTGAGAAAGAGAGGGTTGAGAGAAAAAGTGAGAGAGAAGGGTGATAGAGTGTGAGACGATGAGAGAGAGTGAATAAGAGAGAGAAGAGGAGTTGAGGAGGGCTGACCTACCATCATTCACTTTTCTTGAGGATAGAAAGATATTATAATCATCCTACCATTATAAGACAAACGACATCTAACAAGAAGGGTTTTTGACCCATCTTAAATGATTTGGGAGTCCCAACTTAAATGATTTGGGAGGTCAAATTAAATTATAAAGTTTTTCAGTAAATATGGAATTAGCAAAGATTTCACATATGGAAAATCTCTTATTTTTATAGGGTTTTTTCTATATATTAGTCCCTTAAACTACACATATTTGCATATTACCTCCTCAAATCTTCAATTTCTTATCAGATCCCAAAAAATTTATTTTATGTGAAATTAAGACATTAATTACATGGAAAATTTCATTAACTAACCGAGCTCAGTGTTTTGAAAGTTTGGTCCCTCCATTAACACAATCAACTCCCTAACACTAACTCTACTTTTTCTTTAATTCCCATCAAACCTAAACCCAAAATCATAGCTCCATTACTGCTCTCCAATCAACCTCAATCCCATGTTTAGGATTTGGGAGATATGAGGTAGAGAGAGAAAGAAAAAGATTCTCCCAACCTTAATCTCTTCTTTAGGCTCAGGGTTGTAGGTAGTTGGGTCATTTAACTACCCTGGTTAACTCTAAAACAAGGTATAGAGTTAAAATAATTACGTAATTGTACCTTATTTCTCGTGACTTAGAACATTTAGGAGACCTGATTGAAAGTACACTTAGAGGGGGTAAATAAGTGTAATGATAATCTAATGGTCAAAATACGGAAATGTAATAATTAATAATATGAATGATGCAAATGGTCAATTCAAATCAAGAAGTGAAGTCGGATTCCCTATGAAGCGCTCTAAAACTTCTCCTTTATATTCCTCTAGACAATGAGTTGAGATGCTCAATTGCCTTCTTAATTTTGAGAGTGAAAAACTGATAAGTAAGAATGATGTTAGATATGAATAGTAAGAGAAATAAAAGCAAAAACACAAGTGCAAGCAATTGAAATAGAGTAAGAGTAAGAGAAAAAGCAATCGTAAACACAAGAGATTTGTTTTGAGGTTCAAGCATCAAGCTCTACGTCCCGGCCTTCACCGCGTGAAGGATTTCACTATCCACTAAGGATCTTTTCACAAAGATGTAAATCACCTAGAGGGGGGGTGAATAGGTGATGATGCTAATCTAGAAACTAAATGCGCTAAATGCGAAAGCTTAAAAACTATTATTGCAACACACTTAATACAACACACAAGTGTAGCTGAATTCCCCGTGAAGGGCTCTGGACTAACTCCTCTTGATTCCCCTAGATATGGGTTGAGGTGCTATATGAAGCTCTTGTGGTTAAGTACAAGTGAGGCACACACACAAACAAGCCAAGCATATAATGGATATATAGCAATATGAAAGATGCAAGGCACCACACAAGCAATATATGATATGAATGAATGAATGATGCTATGCACAATATAAAGAGAGAATTTAGAGACAAGTGGATCAAACGCAAACACAAAGATATGTTCCGAGGTTCGAGCCCCTAGCTCTACGTCTCCGCCTTCACCGAGAAGGATTTCTAATCCACTAAGGAGTACCGAACTCCTCTCTCAACCTTACAATGCCACCGAGGCAATACAACCACAATCCACCTCTACCGAAGAGGGATAAGGCCCGTAGCCAACAACCAAACTCAATCACCTCTACCGAAGAGGGATACAAACCAATACCACTCCAATCAACTTCTACCAAAGAGGGATACACAAATATAAGGAGGGTTTACAACTTAGAGGCTCAACAACCTCAAACAATTCTATTTTTCCACAAAACAATGATCTTAATAGAATAGGATAGATGATAGCTCAAGTGTGGAAAAACTAGAGTTTTGAAAACAAAAACTCAAAGAAAAATACTTGGGAAAACTCTTGGTAAAAGATATAAGTGAAGAACAAACCAAATCTCCCAAAATTCTATTTTTTTTGATTTTTCAAAAACTCTAAAACAAAACAAGGATGAAATCTTTTTAGCTCTAAAAACACTTTGAAAACTTCTTTTAAACTCTGGAGAAACTAGGAATTTTTCTTGTTAAAAACCTTGGCCAAAATCCCAAAGGAATGGGGTTTATATAGGCCAAAACCAGAAACTAGCCGTTAGGCTGATCTGGCAGCCTGACAGGCCTAGCGGTCGACCGGCCGGCCGACCGCCAACGGTCAGAAATGTGACCGTTGGGGTAACCCGGTCGACCGCACGGCCGACCGCCCAGATACAGAGAGCAGACTCTCTGATCCGGTCGGCCGCTCGGCCGACCGCCCAGATACAGAGAGCATAGCTCTCTGGTCCGGTCGGCCGCCCGGCCGACCGGCCCACTGTGCCAGCAGACGTGCATAAGTCTGTGCACGTCGGTCGACCGCCCGGTCGACCGGCTTGGTCTGTCAGCACAGTTCTGCGTCAGAAACACTTGTTAAAAATATTTCTAAAAATCTTTTATCTCTTGTAAAAATACCCAAAAATAGTTTTATCATTTTGCATTGATATATAAACATGTGATAAATATTTTAACTCAAATATCAAGCATATGAAACTATTTTTTTGTCTTATCATTTTTATCAAAAACCAAAACTTGTATTTTATCAAACTTGACTTTTTCAACACATGAATAGGATAGTCAAAATAAGTTTGTATAAGAAGTTTAAGCATGCATGTATAGAAAGAATATATCTACTATACATATAAACCATTTAAACTTGTTTTGATCAACTATTCATGAAAACACATATCGGTTAAACTAAAAACCGAAAAACCATATCCAAACATAAAACGTGTGTGTTGTGCACTTGAGCATATCAACTATACTAAGGTTTACAAATGGATCTAAACACACTAAACTAAATTAGGATACCTAAGTCTTCTTGACGATCTTCATCTTTAAGTTGACTCGATCTCAAACCGTGATCCAACGAGCAAGGTTATGTATGATCTTGACGCTCGAGCTCTTGAATCACCAAGTGAAGGCTTCCAAACTCCTCTTTTTGAAGCAATCACCAACTAATATCTTGATCAATGATCTGTAACTAAAATCACAAGATAATTAGTAAACATAACTACATGAGTTAATCATCATCAAAACTAGAGAGGAAGGCCTCCGGGCCAACAATCTCCCCCTTTTTGATGATGACAAAACTCATGGAGTTATATATGCATGGATTAAAGTTAAGCTTCAAAGAAGCTCCCCTTTAACTCATACATAAACAAATAAATATAATGAATATGCAATGAAGGCTCTTAAACATGAATGCATAGATATGCACAAACAATGAAAAGGTTCTAGATACCAATGAAATGTTCAAAAACAAAACATGCTCTAGATACCAATTAAAATTAAACTAAATTAAACTTAATATATGCAAAACATAAATATGCATATATAAAACACAATCAAACTCAAAATCTCTCCCCCCCTTTTTGTCAATCATCAACAAAGGGGTAAACAATCAAAACAAAACAAAATCTTCTCCCCTTTTTAATACAAAGAAACAATCATCAATAAAGGGGTAAATAAAGACAATGTTCTCCCCCTTTTGTCTAAAATAAAAAACAAAACCAAATAGGGGTGACAATCAATTAAGGTATCAATAGAAAATATGTCAAAGTAGTATCTTGATACCAATTGAAAGTAAACATAGATCAATAGATAAATGATATATGCGATATACATTTATGAAGAGGAAGATGTGAAGCTTCCCTACATAGATACATTACATGAAGGAGGGATGACAAGCTCTAATTCACATAACGTACACTATGTAATGCATAAGAGGAGATGTGAAGCTCCCCCTACACACGTGTACCACATAAAGAAGAGATTGTCAAGCTCTTCAATATAAGATACACTCATCATGAATCTATATGTAGAAGAGATGTTACGCTCTCCTTGCATATATGCAATATAAATCAAAACTTTTGACTATTTTCTTTAAACAAAATTTTGATATACCAATTTTAAAACATTCAAATAAACATCTTGATATCAAAAGAGAGTATTTTTCTTTTTAAGTATATGATATCAATTTAAAATTTTTATTTTCTATCATAAAGTAAAGGAGTGGAAATACAAATACCAATTATAAACATGAAAATCGAATTTTCTCCCCCTTTATGAAATACCAACAAAACACACGCATAGGCTTGAAATAAGATACCAATTGAAAAGCAATTGAAAACTAATCAATTGAAACAAAATTGAAGCTCAAGCTTAGCATAAACACAAACATATATATGTATGAAAATAGATACCAATTGAAATTGATATTCTTGGAATGAAAGCATACATACATACAAACATATATGAGTATACAAGAAGGGTCAAGATTGATACCAATTGAAAGAATTCAATGATACCAATTGAAACAACAATAATGATCAAGTGTATACATCATATAACTACCACCCAATCATGTTCAAGTTTAAAATGATTTTCAATATAAAGCATACATAAGCATGGTCTTCCAATCAACCGCTCTTGGATAGTAGGGGTTTTCAAAAAAATAGATTTGAAAAATAAAGTGTGTTTGAAAACTCTACCAAAATGAAGAATACGAACTAGTTAAATGGAAAAACTTATAAACTAGTGCGAAATCCTTCAAGTAAGGAATAAAACAAAATATTTTTCATGAAACATGAAATCCACATGATAGTCAACACTCTAATTCAATTAGGCATAAATATGACTCATGAAAACAAACACATGAGTAAACAAGAAATGTGAGTGTACAAATACAATGTGAAGAACATGATCATGAAAATATACAATTAAGCTCAAATAATTCCTTGAAACATGGAAACATGAAAAACATCAAAACTATTTAATCTTCAAGGTATATGTATGTCCTATACAAACTAAAATATACATACATATCCAAACACAACGAGTCCACAAAGATATATGCATGAAGGCACGTGGCTCAAAGGATGTATATGTATAACAATAATTTGGATAAAATGGACATATACATGAAGTTAAATATAAACATAAAAATAAATCCAAAAATAGGAATACAAGTTTAAAATGCATGGATCATCAAAACTAGACTATACTAGCACATCTAATGGGTTCAAATAAACATTCAAGCTCAAATATATATAGATTTATTTGTGGCCCACTATATGCACAAGTATAAATCCTAGTCTTAATGAAAACTAACATTTAAACATATATTCAAATCATGAAGCATCAAAACAAGATAAAAAAATCAACATGATAAACATAAACATGATTATTATGTAAATTCACATGTTATTAAACCTATGATAAACATGATAGCTAAACAAATGGTGAGAACACAAAAATAATGGTCATATTAAACATGGGTGTCTCAAAAGGCTATTCATGCATGTCAAGGGTCTAATAATCATGGCATGAACATAATAATCTATAAACATCAAAACATGCTATAAACAATGATCATGAAAAGCATGCAAATATAAACGGGAGTAGAGATCGATACCAAAACCGATGAAGGCACCTCTCTAAGTCTCCAAACCAAGATAGTCCTCCCACCAAACATCCCTTGAAAGTGATGCATCCAAAATGTTTCCTTTAAGTGCGGAACGCATCCACTCCAAGGTCCGCTACTCTCACGTCATGTGAGAGCCCACACCTACATCATAAACAATAGGGGTGGTCTTTGGTACCCATATCTTATTGGGTCCATGGGGTTAGTCCCTTCTCTAACCCAAACAATTTATTTGCTAAATTAGAAACATGTATACGATCATAGCAAAATTTAGCAAGGTGGCCCTTACGTCCACAATGTGTACAAGTGTACACATGAGCATACATTGTGTTGTGGTGTCCGTGAGGAGCATGTGTATGCCGTGATGGGTGTGCATGCATAATAGATGGAACTTGTTTCTTTCGAAACAAAGTTTCCAAACGTGTATGGCCCACAACACATTGGCTCAAAGTGGAGCCCAAACAATCAACACTTTTCTTAAGCAAAGATATATCATTGTTAATTAAAAGAAGAAGTGTGGCATGTAATAGGTGAAGTGTGTGATACTACCCTAGCATGGCAAACATATGAATCAATCTTATTTTGTAAAACTTCATTTTTCTTTACACAAACATTTAAATCATTTGAAATAGAAATAATTTTATTTTTCAAAGCAACATTCTCTTTTAAAACAAAATCAATTTTAAAGACAAGTTTTCATTTTTCTTCAAAATTGTTTCACAATCATTTTTATTTTTCAAAAAAATTATTTTCCTTTAGAGCAAGGTCAAGTTGAGATCTCCATGAATCCCTTTCATTAGAAATCTCCACCTTCTCTTGCAAAACCATATTAAGTCTAGAAAACAAATCTTTATTATCATTGTTAAGGCCTAGACTTTTATTTTTCAAAATCTTATATTTTTCAATCAATTTTTCACAAACAATTGAGAGTTCTTCATTCAAAGCATGGGCATCATAATCATCACATGAAGAACTAGCATCAAAACTATCTAGTTGAGTTTCCGATTGTACCTCAAGGGAGTCATTCCCTTGGATCATATAGCATTGTGAATCGGATTCTCCACTAGTCTCCTCCTCTTGTTGAATTGGCACTTGAAGTTTGGAGGTGGTGGTTGTGGTTGACAACATATTCCACACTGCAAATGCGGAATCAAAGTTAGAGGCAAGCAAAACATATTCTTTAGGAAGTGTGCTTCTAATGGCCTCAAGGGCTTGTGCATTGGCCCATATATGCTTGCTATCACTAAGGTAGGATTTCTTGGTAATAGCAAGGTGAACCTTATATCCTAGGGTTTGTAGGTAAATGGACATCTTAGTCTTCCAAACAAGAATGTTGGAAGGGTCAAACATAGGTGGGGTCATGAAGTCCATGGGTCCAAACTATATGTGTGCAAGCAAACAAATGTGCAAATGCAAATGTAGATTAGCAAACAAGGATCTCACTCCTAGGATGTTAAGCCTAAGTATCAGGAGCGTAGGCTCTGATACCAATTGTAAATCACCTAGAGGGGGGGTGAATAGGTGATGATGCTGATCTAGAAACTAAATGCGCTAAATGCGGAAGCTTAAAAACTATTATTGCAACACACTTAATACAACACACAAGTGTAGCCGAATTCCCCGTGAAGGGCTCTGGACTAACTCCTCTTGATTCCCCTAGATATGGGTTGAGGTGCTATATGAAGCTCTTGTGGTTAAGTACAAGTGAGGCACACACACAAACAAGCCAAGCATATAATGGATATATAGCAATATGAAAGATGCAAGGCACCACACAAGCAATATATGATATGAATGAATGAATGATGCTATGCACAATATAAAGAGAGAGAGAGTTTAGAGACAAATGGATCAAACGCAAATACAAAGATATGTTTCGAGGTTCGAGCCCCTAGCTCTACGTCTCCGCCTTTACCGAGAAGGATTTCTAATCCACTAAGGAGTACCGAACTCCTCTCTCAACCTTACAATGCCACCGAGGCAATACAACCACAATCCACCTCTACCGAAGAGGGATAAGGCCCGTAGCCAACAACCAAACTCAATCACCTCTACCAAAGAGGGATACAAACCAATACCACTCCAATCAACCTCTACCAAAGAGGGATACACAAATACAAGGAGGGTTTACAACTTAGAGGCTCAACAACCTCAAACAATTCTCTTTTTCCACAAAACAATGATCCTAATAGAATAGGATAGATGATAGCTCAAGTGTGAAAAAACTAGAGTTTTGAAAACAAAAACTCAAAGAAAAATACTTGGGAAAACTCTTGGTAAAAGATATAAGTGAAGAACAAACCAAATCTCCCAAAATTCTATTTTCTTTGATTTTTCAAAAACTCTAAAACAAAACAAGGATGAAATCTTTTTAGCTCTAAAAACACTTTGAAAACTTCTTTTAAACTCTAGAGAAACTAGGAATTTTTCTTGTTAAAAACCTTGGCCAAAATCCTAAAGGAATGGGGTTTATATAGGCCAAAACCAGAAACTAGCCGTTAGGCTGATCTGGCAGCCTGACAGGCCTAGCGGTCGGCCGGCCGGCCGACCGTCAACGGTCAAAAATGTGACCGTTGGGGCAACCCGGTCGACCGCACGACCGACCGCCCAGATACAGAGAGCAGAGCTCTCTGATCCGGTCGGCCGCTCGGCCGACCGCCCAGATACAGAGAGCAAAGCTCTCTGGTCCGGTCGGCCGCCCGGCCGATCGGCCCACTGTGCCAGCAGACGTGCACAAGTCTGTGCACGTCGGTCGACCGCCCGGTCGACCGGCTTGGTCTGTCAGCACAGTTCTGGGTCAGAAACACTTATTAAAAATATTTCTAAAAATCTTTTATCTCTTGTAAAAATACCCAAAAGTAGTTTTATCATTTTGCATTGATATATAAACATGTGATAAAAATTTTAACTCAAATATCAAGCATATGAAACTATTTTTGTGTCTTATCATTTTTATCAAAAACCAAAACTTGTATTTTATCAAACTTGACTTTTTCAACACATGAATAGGATAGTCAAAATAAGTTTGTATAAGAAGTTTAAGCATGCATGTATAGAAAGAATATATCTACTATACATATAAACCATTTAAACTTGTTTTGATCAACTATTCATGAAAACACATATCGGTTAAACTAAAAACCGAAAAACTATATCCAAACATAAAACGTGTGTGTTGTGCACTTGAGCATATCAACTATACTAAGCTTTACAAATGGATCTAAACACCCTAAACTAAACTAGGATACCTAAGTCTTCTTGGCGATCTTCATCTTCAAGTTGACTCGATCCCAAACCGTGATCCAACGAGCAAGGCTATGTATGATCTTGCCGCTCGGGCTCTTGAATCACCAAGTGAAGGCTTCCAAACTCCTCTTTTTGAAGCAATCACCAACTAATATCTTGATCAATGATCTGTAACTAAAATCACAAGATAATTAGTAAACATAACTACATGAGTTAATCATCATCAAAACTAGAGAGGAAGGCCTCCGGGCCAACAAAAGAAGCCTTCACAAAGGAACCCCTCGTTTTATTTATGGTTTTGATTACCCCTTTGTTGATGATTGACAAAAAGGGGGAGAAAGATTTATGAAGTTTTATATGCATGCTTATGTTTATGCATATATTATGTTTTAATCTCAAGAATATTAAGTTTAATTGATATATAGAGTTTGCTTTGTAATTGGTATCTAGAGCTTATTTTGTCTTGAATATTCCATTTGATATCTAGAACCATTTATTGTTTATGCATACGCATGTTTCATGTTTACTATTCATTGCATACATTTATTGTTTATCCCTATGCATGAGTTAAGGGGGAGCTTCCTTGAAGCTTATCTTTAATCCATGCATATATAACTCCATGAGTTTTGTCATCATCAAAAAAGGGGAGATTGTTGGCCCAATGGCCTTCCACTCTAGTTTTGATGATGATCAACACTCATGTAGTTATGTTTACTAATTATCTTGTATTGTTTAAATTTCTATTGGTATCTATCTTTCATACATATATATGTTTGTGTTTATGCTAGTGCTTGAGTTTCAATTTTGTTTAAATTGATTACTTTTAAATTGTTATCAAGACTATGCATGTCTTTAGTTTGTTTTTCATAAAGGGGGAGAAAATTTGATTTTGTATTTCAATTGGTATCAGAGCTTGGACTCTAGGATTTGGTTTAACAACCTTAGAGAAGATCCTAATTTGCTAATCATTTCATTCATATTCATATAGTAAAAATGGCCGATGGAATTAAGACCCCTCCTAAGTTTGATGGACTTAACTTTCCCATATGGAAAGTTAAGATGACCGTGTTTTTGCAATCTCTAGGTAGCCGAGTTGCAAAGGCCGTGACTAAGTCCTTTAGTGTACCCCCCGGTGACGAATCCACTTGGTCCGAAATAGAGACTAAGGAATTCGATGCCAATGCCAAAGCTCACTATGCACTTCTTCAAGCCCTAAATGATGATGACATAGCTAGGGTTATACATTGCAAATCCGCATTTGAGATTTGGTCACACTTGATAGTCACTCATGAGGGGACCTCACAAGTAAAGAAGGCTAAGATTGACCTTCTTCGGTCTCAATATGAAACATTTAGCATGCAAGAAAATGAAACCATAGATGATATGGTTACAAGATTTACCAAGATTACTAATGGACTCTCTTCTTTAGGTGAAGATATCAACAATGATCAAAGAGTAAGGAAGATCATCCGGGCTCTTCCTCCTTCATGGGAAGTTAAAGCTACAACCTTGAAGGAACTCAACGACAATGAAGAGATGGAGCTCATAGGTCTCATTGGGAACCTCAAAACCCATGAGATGGAAAGGAAAGCAAGGGAGGATATGGCTCCTTCCAAAAAGAAGACTATCGCCTTCAAGAGTCAAGCTACACACTCCGATGAAGACGATGAAGAAGAAGATGATGAGGAGCTCTCACTCCTTGTTAAGAATGTCCGGAGGATGTACAACAAGGCGAAGTACCAAGGTAGAAGAAGATGGCAAGGAGGCAAAGAAGAAAGAAAGATCACTTGTTTCAATTGCCAAAAGCCCGGACACATTGTTGCGGAGTGTCCGGACAAAGCTAAGCCCTCCACTTCAAAGAAGCCTTACAAGAAGAAGGCTATGAAGGCAACTTGGGATTCGGAGACCGAATCCGAGGAAGAAATAGACACCGCCAACATGTGCTTCATGGCTAATGAAGGCACAAGCAAGGTAACCTCTTCCCCTTCTCATGATAATGAACTTTCTATGGATGTGTTAGAAGAAGCTTTTGTTGAGTTGTCACAAAACTATGATTTCTTAAAGAAAAAGTATCTTAAAATGAAAAAGGATAATGAATCTTTAAGTCTTCAAGTTTTTACTCTTACAAAGGAAAAAGATGATTTGGTTTCCACTTTGGCCACTACCAAAAATGATTTTGAAAAATATAAGATCTCTTGCAAAGGTAAGGCCCCACTAATTGATTCAAATGAAGTTTCTATGCTTAAGGAAAGATTAGACTCATTAAGTGTTGTTTTGAAAGATTGTGAATTTAACAAAAAGAAAATTGAGGCTATGTTTCCTAAGAAACAAGCCCCAAAGAAAAATGCTCATGCTCATGTTCATGCTACACAACCTAAACAACATGGCAAAACCCCAAAACATGCTCACACTACACATACACATCATGCATTCATGTATGGTAGAGTGTTCTCATGTTCACATTGTGGACGGAAAGGGCACTTAGCCAATTTTTGCTATGATAGATTAAACATATCACGTCATAATGTTTGGGTTCGAGGCACTAACTTTCAAGGACCCAAGAAAGTTTGGGTACCAAAATCAACAATTATGTTAAATGATGTAGGTACTTTCCAAATCCCAACGACGTAGAGGATTGTGATATCTTGATAGCGGTTGCTCAAGGCACATGACTTGGGACATCAACAACTTTGCAACCCTATCAAGATATCATGAAGGTGGCACCGTCACCTTCGGAGATGATGCCAAGGGTAAAATCATCGGTATTGGTAATGTAAAACTTGGCACCTCTCCTTTAATTGAAAATGTAGTTTTAGTTGATGGCCTCAAGCATAATCTCTTGAGTGTTAGTCAACTTTGTGATAAAGGTTTTGATATTATTTTTGATAATGTTGCTTGTAAAGTAATTGATAGAACATCTAATGTTTGTGTATTTTTCGGTTTTCGTGAAAGTAATGTTTATATGATTGATATGTTAAATATGTCTTGTAATATTACTTGTTTGAAAGCCCTCGATGATGACTCTTGGTTGTGACATAGGAGATTAGGGCATATTTCTTTTGATCACATTTCTAGGTTAAACACAAAGGAAATGGTGAAAGGTATTCCTTGCTTGAATTTTGAAAAGGACCGAGTTTGTGACGCATGTCAATTTGGGAAACAAACTAAGTCTTCTTTCAAGTCAATTAAGGATATCATGACATCACGTCCTTTGGAGTTAATCCATATGGATCTATTTGGCCCTACACAAACTAAAAGTCTAAGTGGGAATAGATTTGCTTATGTTTTGGTTGATGATTTTTCAAGGTTTACTTGGGTTTTCTTTCTTGAACATAAAAGCCAAGCATTTTCGTATTTCCAAACTTTTAAGAAAAGAGTTGAAAAAGAAAAAGATGTTTCGATTTTGAGAATAAGAAGTGATAGAGGAGGTGAATTCATTAACCAACCCTTTACCACTTTTTGTGATGAACATGGAATAAAGCATGAACTATCTTGTCCTAGAACTCCACAACAAAATGGAGTAGTTGAACGGAAAAATAGAACATTACAAGAGATGGCTAGGACAATGCTTAGTGAATACGGTCTACCACATTATTTGTGGGCCGAGGCCGTAAATACATCATGCTACATATCAAATCGTGTTTTCTTGTGTAAAAATACTACTAAAACTTCTTTTGAAATGTATTTTTCTAGAAAACCTAATGTTTCCTATTTTAAAGTTTTTGGATGCAAATGTTTTGTTTTAAATATAAAAGATAATTTAGGAAATTTGATCCTAAATCTTATGAGGCTATTTTTGTAGGTTACTCAAATACTAGTAAAGCTTATAGAGTTTTCATTAGATCATCATTGACTATTGAAGAGTCTATTCATGTTAAGTTTGAGGAATCTAACAAATTTGTTAAGAATGTTGTAGAAATAGATGCATTGGATGAAGGTTTGGAGAAAGTGACCTTGGAGGATGCTTCTACTATGGGAGACAAACCAAAGGATGATGAAGGAAGCAAAGCTAAAGTGGAAGAGGCACAAGGAAATGAACATCAAACACATGAGGTGGAGCCTACTCAACCACTACCAAAGGATTGGAGATACAATCCACATCATCCCAAGGACCTCATCATAGGTGAAGTATCAAAAGGGGTAACTACTCGCTCTAGACTTCATGACTATTGTGGTAACTATGCATTCATTTCTCATATTGAACCCAAAAATGTCCTCGAAGCCGAGGCCGATTCATATTGGTTGCTAGCCATGCAAGAGGAGCTCAATCAATTTGAGCGCAACCAAGTTTGGCACCTTGTTCTTAGGCCCCACGATAGACCAACAATTGGTACTAAGTGGATCTTTAAGAACAAGTTGGATGAATCGGGTAATGTAGTTAGAAACAAGGCTAGGTTAGTTGCCCAAGGTTACACTCAAATCGAAGGAATCGATTTTGAAGAAACCTTTGCACCCGTAGCACGGCTTGAAGCCATACGGATGACACTAGCATTTGCCTCATATAAAGATTTCAAATTATTTCAAATGGATGTTAAAAGTGCTTTTCTAAATGGATTTATTGAAGAGGAGGTGTATGTTGAACAACCCCCGGGTTTGTTGATCCTACACATCCGGATTTTGTTTTTAAATTAGATAAAGCTCTTTATGGTTTAAAACAAGCCCCTAGGGCTTGGTATGAAAGACTTTCTTCATTTTTGACTTCAAATGGTTTTAAGAAAGGTAAAATTGACACAACTTTGTTTACAAAATATGTAGAAAAGGATATTCTTATTGTACAAATTTATGTGGATGATATTATTTTTGGTTCTACTAATGAATCACTTTGCCAAGCTTTTGAATCATGCATGAAGGATGAATTCGAAATGTCTATGATGGGGGAACTCAACTATTTCCTTGGACTCCAAATCAAGCAAAAGAAGGATGGGATCTTCATCAATCAAGCCAAGTACACAAAGGAACTAATCAAAAGGTTGGGCTTGAAGGATCAAAAGTAAGCAAAACTCCCATGGCAACAACTACAAAGCTTGACAAGGATGAACAAGGTAAAAGTGTAGACATTAAACTTTATAGAAGCATGATTGGTAGTTTGCTTTATTTGACGGCTAGTAGGCCGGATATTATGTTTTCCGTTTGTCTTTGTGCACGTTTTCAATCTTGTCCTAAAGAATCTCACATAATTGCGGTTAAACGCATAATTAGATACCTTAAGGGCACTATTGAAATGGGTTTGTGGTATCCGAAAACCGGCCAATTTTCTATGACTAGTTTTTCGGATGCCGACTATGCGGGTTGTAGGGTAGATAGGAAGAGCACAAGTGGAACATGTCAATTCTTAGGTAATTGTCTTGTATCTTGGTCTTCCAAAAAGCAAAATTCGGTAGCCCTATCAACCGCCGAGGCGGAGTATGTTGCAGCCGGAGCTTGTTGTGCACAAGTTCTTTGGATGAAATATACTCTCCTTGACTATGATTTACATTTTGATCATGTTAAAATATTTTGTGATAATACTAGTACTATTCACATGACAAAGAATGCAAATCAACATAGTAAAACCAAACACATTGACATTAGGTATCACTTTCTTAGAGATCATTATGAGAAAGGTGATATTGATATTGATTATGTTTCTACCGATTTTCAACTTGCCGATATTTTTACTAAACCTTTAGACTATGCTAGATTTTCATTTATTTGTGGTGAGTTGAATGTTTGCATTATAGATTCTTAAAAATAAAAATTTTTTCAGTGGTATTTTAACCCTTTTTGATGTATGACAAAAAGGGGGAGAATAAGTTTAGTTTGATATTTAGTTTAGTTTGATATTTAGAATGAATATTATTTGAGTTTTATGAAGAAAAAGAAAGTTTGTTTATTTAAGTTTTTGACAAAACTTTTGTACATTACTTTTGTACATTGAATGCTTTATGTATTGTACTTTCAATAGTCCAATTTTTATCCATAGCATTATTTGAGGGGGAGTTTTTCAAACTCCTCTTCCATGTTTATTTAAATAACCTATATGTTTTGTCATCATCAAAAAGGGGGAGAACTATAAGGTCTACACAAGATCGGAGTACACAACTCTAACTCTCAATCCTCTACACAAGAGGGCACAAAGCCAATGAGGTTTATAAGCTCTTGGTGACCACAAAGATCACAAACAATCCCTTTTACAACTTCCTATAATATTTGATGTGAGATGAAGCTCAAGAAGTTTTTGAAAAAGAAAATCAGTTGAAATGAATCAATCTAAGAGCTGAAAACTTGCAGAAATTAATTTTGAAATGAGAGCACTTGAAGTAAGAAAACTTGAAAACTTTTCTCTTTAATAAACGTGACTTTTCAAATATTTTTCAAAAACTATTCTTAGTAATTCTCAATAAATGAACCTTATATATAGGCCAACGATAAAATATTGTTAGAAAAGCCTATCAGGTCACTAAGAAAAAGACTGGCCCCAAAAAGAGCAAATACATCCATTGGGAAAAAAGTTAAAGAAACAGATTTTTAAAAACTACCCATTACTGTAGCTGTGCCAGAATATCGGTCGACTGCCCGGTCGACCAGTAGTTCAAATAGTTTGAACTAACCGTTACCGTTGGTCGACTGCCCGGTCGACCGATCTCAACCGAGACCAATTAGTGCTAGTCGGTCGACTGCCTGGTCGACCGCTAAGTTTGCCGGCCGACCGCTCGGTTGCCCGACAAATGTGCACGACATGCATAGGCTAAGGCCAAAAATGGCCCTGAGGTTCGATCGACCCTCGTCCAAGCCTAAAAACCTTATTTTTGGGTAAAAATAAATTTAAACTAATTTTTAAATTTTACATAATAGTTAGAAAAATGTTTTGGCAATACATAGGCTTAGGATACATCATATCAATAGGATATATAAATTTGGAAAGGCATAGAACATGTATCAAATACTAAACCTTGTAAAATACCAAAATGAGAAAAAACCAGATAAAAACGCGTATTTTGAAAACGTGTATTTTGTATATGTGACTTCTTGAGTATCACTTCTACACCTTATACTTTAAACCTACTATTTTCTTACATAAGTTCTTCATGTCTTCAACAAATCTTCTAGTGGGTTTTTCCAAAGAGTGAATCTTGATTGTCCTACCTTGAATGTCATCCTTGAGTGAGCTTGAGACTTCAATACCTTCCTTTTGAAGAAGAAACACTTTGAATCTTCTTAAACTCTGAAACTTAACACTTGAACTTGATTAGTACTAAATAACTACATAAGTTTTATTATCTTCAAAATAAGAAATCGGTGATTGTAACCTTGGGCTAACAATTAAAATACCAAAATGAGAAAAAATTACATAAAAACTCGTATTTTGAAAACTTGTATTTTGTGTGTGTGACTTCTTGGCACCGCTTCTATACCCTATACTTTAAACATACTATTTTCATACATAGATTCTTTATGTCTTCAAGCAATCTTCTAGTGAGCTTCTCCAAATAGTGAATCTTGATTGTCCTAACTTGAATCTCATCCTTGAGTGAGCTTGAGACGTCAATACCTTCCTTTTGAGAAAGAAACACTTTGAATTTTCTTGAACTCTGAAAAATACTTAACACTTGAACTTAATTAGTACTAAATAACTACATACGTTTTGTTATCATCAAAATAAGAAACCGATGATTGTAACCTTAGGCTAACACTAATATAAAATATGAAGATTTGATGGACCAAGAGTTCTCAACAGGAGAAGAAACACTAGAAGAAGAGTCACCTCCATAGAAACATGACGAACTAGAGAGAGAGTAGTAGAGAGAGAAGGAACTGTGTCACCACCAAGAACTATCCTCGAACTTTGTTATCTAAGGAGGTATCCAGTCCAGAGAGAAACTTAGCCACTGCTAGCACATTACAATAATGTTGAAGCACCATAAAATTTAGTATAAGGGGTTGATAGAAATCCAATTCATTGAGAGTCCTTCAACTCAAAGAATTATCCAAAAAAGAATGATCATCCCGTCACAATAAAAATAACTTCTCATACAGATTAGCAACATAAGATATATCTTGCTTGTTGTAATACATCTCCTTCAAAGTATCTCATATCTCCTTGGCAGTTTTTAGAAACATGACACTAGCACTAATCTTCTCATGCACATTGCTAAGTAGCTACGTCATCACGCTACAGTCACTCGCCACCCAATCATCATAGCTAGTCATACCCTTTGCTAGAGGATCCTTTATAAGATGTTTCAGTTTTTTCTATGAGCCGACAAAAAGATGAAAAGATTAAGCCTAGAGGAGATAGTTGGTGCTAATTGAGTTTCACGGTAGTGGCAAAAAACTGTTTCGAAGTCATAAATCGAAGGTGTTCTTGATATCTTCAAAAGACACAGTAGCCAGTAAATAGGTAGGTAAGATAGTAGTAGTCATGAAAATGTTAACGCAGACATTTAAACAAGGCATTAAATAGTAGTAGAAAGGATGGATGATATCGATAAAGTTTATAGGGCCATCATGAGCCATCAGTAAGCACAGAGAAGCACTAGAAGCCTCACTGAGGTCACAAAATGTAGCAAGGCCTCGGGGAGGTCACATAGGCAGGGAGAAAATATAGTGGGGTTAATATCAAGGAAAAAAGATTTTCTGGTGGCGATGGGAAGAAAGCAAAGTTTCAGATGAAAACATTTTTTTGGCTTTTACTACTCACGATGAACAATGTGCGGTGAGTAGTACCTTCTTTTTTATTTTTTAGAGAGGTGGATTCATATTACTAGATCTAGAAAAGGAAAAGAAGATAAGAAGTTCGCATAGATGACTAGGGTTAGGTGATAAATGTCATATTGTATGATTATTTTATATCCTTTTATGCCTATTTTTTTTCACTTTAATGCTACATTGATAGTTTTGTTTATGATTTTTGCAGATTTGAAGTCAAGAGCAGTTTTGGAGGAAAATCCCAAAAAACTGTTAAAAACAAGAGTTACAGAAAAGTATGCTTTAAATTGAAGAAGACCTAGATGAACCCAGAGATTTCAAAAGAGTCAGCATAGAAGTGAAAATAGCCAGAGAAATTTCAGATGCCAATTTTACAAATTCACTGCAATTCCATCGTAAAGACGACGAATCTGCCGTTGACTGGTCAAATCACGGGACGCGCTTGCACTAGCTATTTTCTGCTTTAGAGTTGGTTTTATATTGTATTGAACGGCGAAAATGCCGTATTCTATGACGATCCGCTGTCCTAGTGAGCCAGATAATGACGTAATTTTTTCAGAATATGTCTAGGATTATGTACTTATTTTAGGAATCCTTAGTAGGTTGCTTAGGATTTCTGGGATCTATAAAAGGCCTTCATACTCTTATATTTTATATAATAATTTGGAGATCCATATTTGGAGGCTACTTCTCTTAATAAAAGCTCTGATTTTTCTTGAATTTTGCTAAATCTTGAAGAAGAAGACCAGAGGAGAATGAGCTAGCTTCAATTGGATTTTTCTTTTTCTTTCTTTAGTTTATCTAGTTTAATGTTTCCAATTACAAAACTTGTTTTCTTACCTTCTATTTATGAACTAAAATTAACTTGCTAGGGTTTTAGATGTAGGTTATCTATTGAAGATTATTTATAAGTTAATTTCATCTAGTTGTTCTTATTTAAAGTTTGGTAAATTTTTATTCTTATTTTAAAGTCTAATAATTGATGACCACAACTATATAGATGGTTAGGTTGGATATCGATAGGAGATAACCTAGCAACACATTTAGAAATAAAGACCACTTCTTACAAGCTAAGAACAGTAGGAGAAGCATAAGTTGTGCAATCTTTAGAGAAGAATCATAAATCTTAATGCTGCTTTAGCTAATAAATTCACTAGATCGACAGATTGTGGGTTCTAATCTAAGGTTAAATTTAATGATGCTCGACGAAGATTATTATTTACCAAAGAATTTTTTGATTATTAGCAATACTTAAATAAAGTTTCTAGTGTAATTAATTAGAATAAACAGAGATAGATTAGCCAAAGTCGTAAAGCCCTAGCACTTTTATCATATTCAAAACTCTTCTTTTTAATTTAATTTAACTTACTTTTACCAAGTATTCCTATCTTTCAAATAAGATCTAGAATAATTACTTGTGGTACTCAAATACAATCCCGGTGGGTTCGACACTCTTCATCATCACTTTATTGCTGTAAGTACATTTGTCAGTTTGCACATCAAGTTTTTGGCGCCCTTGCTGAAGATTATTAATTTAATATCACTAACAATTAGATCTGATCTTAATTTGACTTTGTTTTACATTAAATTCATACTGCAAATTTTCTATTTCAGGTTACAGAAAGCAGAACTCAGGAAGACATAATTTGATAGCGAGTTCGCCATCCTCACGGCGAAAACATCGTCCACATGTTGATTCTGAGACCAGATTTTAGGAACTAATTCCTGAATCTGTATATGAAGTTCTGGGAGCTCTGACCGAACCTAATCTTGAGATCGAGAGGACCATCAGACGCTTATTGAAGGAAAAGAGAGATCGAGAAGTGGTGATGGCGAACACTGAAGAACACAAAACACTACAAGACTATGCAATGCAATCCACCTCAACGGCTATATCCTACATTATCAAGCCAACTATTCAGGTCAATAACTTTGAGTTGAGGACTGAAGTATTCTATTTGGTGCAAAACACGTGCCAATTTGGAGGACGCGTGAAGATTCGAATGAATATATCAAGAGCTTCTTGGAGATATGTGACACTCAGAAGCACAAAGGGTTTTCCTCTGATTCAATAAGATTGAAATTTTTTTCTTTCTCCATAAAGGCTAAAACGAAAATATGCTTCTACTCACTACCCAAAGAGACGTTTGCAACATGGGATGTGATGGCATCGGCCCTCTTGGCTAAATACCTACCACCGACCAAGGTATCTAAATTGCGGAGCGACATTATGACCTTCACCCAACCCGAAGATGAATCCATGCACGATGCATGGGAAAGATATAAATAGTTTCTAAATAAGGCATCAAATCATGGGCTATCTCCATAGTTGGAGATCCAATTCTTCTATAATGGACTCCAACTAAATATAAAGATGATCATAGATGCTGCAGCTGACGAAGCGTTAATGAGCAAGAACTTAGAAAAGGCCCGAGAGCTACTTGATGAGATGTTATCCAATCATTATCAATGGCAATCAACAAGTGGGCCAACAAAGACGATCGCAGGAGTACATGAGATCAATACCCTATCAGCAATTCACGCACAATTGGCGGTAATAACAAAGAGATTTGAAGCAGCCATTGTAAGTTCTATTCAAACAAACTCATCTAGTGATTTTATAGAGGGGGTCATGAAAGCAACAATTGTCAAGCTGGTAACAACTTTGCCTTTGAGCAAAATGAATAAGCCAAGTACATCAACAACTACTAAAGGCTAAACAACCCCTACTCTAATACGTACAATTTAGGATGGAGGAACCAACAAAATCTGCAATGGGAGAACAATATGAAGATGAACTTTTAGCCATCGCAACAACAGCCACCACAACACGGATACCAAGGAGATAGGAAACTGCGCATGGAATAAGTGCTAGCACAACTTGCAACCGAGACGGTGCAATACCAAAAGAACACAACATCATCTATGCATGCTCTTGAGGTTCGATGGGCCAGATGGCTGTCACACTAGCCAACAGGCCGTAAGGATCATTTCCAAGCAACACTGAGCCGAATCCAAAAGACCAAGTGAATGTGATATTTCTCAGAAGTGGCAGACTGCTGGAGCAGGTACAGAAGGAAAATACAGATGCAGACTCAGAAGGGGCTAATGACAACAATACAGATAATAAGAAAAAGGCATAGGATAATAGAGATCAACAGATGGCTAATCCGCCGTCTGAATGGCTAATCCGCTGTCAAAAAGTTGAAACAAAAGTTGAGTCAGAGCCAAAGCTAGAACCTGCAAAGACATTAGTGAAGCCCTATGTTCCACCTGTCCAGTTTTCTCAAAGGCTGATCAAACAGAAGATAGATAAACAATTCTCTAACTTTTTAGATATGTTCAAAAAATTACATAGTAATATTCCATTTGAAGGTGCTCCTGAACACAACCCGAAATATTTAAAGTTTATGAAAATGATCTTGTTCAAAAAGAGAAGATTAAAGGAGCATGAGATGATAACCTTGACTGAGGAATGCAATGCAATATTGCACAACAAATTGCCTCCTTAACTCAAGGTTCCAGGAAGTTTCAATATACCTTGCGCTATTGGAAATAATTTATAATTTAATAATATTTTGTGTGACCTTGGTGCAAGTATTAACTTGATGCCCCTTTCGGTTTTTAGGGCATTGGATCTGGGAGAGACAAAAACCAACCACCGTCTGACTCCAACTGGCAGATAGATCTATTAAATACCCTTTAGGTAATATTGAGAACGTGTTAATGAAGGTAGACAAATTCTATTTTCCCACCGATTTCATTGTGCTAGATATGGAGGAAGATAGCAATGTACTGCTCATTTTGAGACGACCTTTTCTAGCCATGGGGAAAGCTTTAATTGATATAGAAAAGGGGAAGCTCATCCTGTGAGTACAAGATGAGGAAGTTACCTTCAACGTTTTCAATGCTATGAAGAATCCTTTTGAAGTTGCAGTATGCTTGAAGATCACATCCATTGACAAGGAGGAAACCAAGACAGTTGAAGAAGGGCACTTAAAGTCATCACAAGAAGATTTTTTTCAGCTCAAGTCCACCAAAATGAAGAAAGCAAAAATTAAAAAAATGTGGATCCTACGAGAAAGATGTACTGCCAAAGCGACGATGGAAAGAAATTCAAAAGCTGGCATGAGACACATGGAGGACAAATCCTTCTAATAAAGAACCTTCTTAAAGATCAAAGAAAGTCCAGCTAATGACTATAACTTAAAGCACTTCTTGGGAGGCAATCTAAGTTTTCTAACCTAATTTTTATTTTTATTTATTTAGTTTTAATTTTTATATTGCCCAACCTATACTGACTGCTGTCTTTTTCAATATAGAGATGAATAATGCATTAAAAAAAATACAAGAGATAAAGCCCAAAGCAGAAAGCAACTGTGCAAAACAGATTGGCGAATCCGCCATCCAAACAGCTAATCCGACGTCCAACAACAATCAGATGAAATCTGAGTTTACACATGTGAGTACATAAATTTAACATGTTTTTAGATATATTTACTTTTGAGTATTTCATTCCACATGGTAAACTAAGAAATTTATGATTATAAGAGGAATTTTCTTGTTTTTTGGATATATTTTAAAAATTCTAGGGTATAAATTTTCTGAGTTTTTAAGCATGAGGACATGCTTCAGTTTTGGTATGGGGGAGAAAATCAAAATTTCAATTTTTTTGGAGTTTAAAATTTGAATTTTGTACTAACTTTTTGGTTAAAATTTGATCTTTTCTTTTAAAGATTCCATTTTACTTGGCCTTTTCTTAAAATTTATCTCTTTCCCTTTTTCAGAGATTGATTGAATTTAAATTTGAATTTGAATAGATAGATCGATTTAAAAATTGCTTTCCGTTGATTTCAAAAGGGGAAAATTTTACAAAAGTTATAGAAAATTACAAGTAATAAGAAAATTACAAAAATCTTCTACTGAGATTTCTAGGAAAGTATGCTGGTGGAAGTCTGGTCGGCGCTTGACTATTTTGTTCCATTGAAGATGCGAGCGATCGAGTCTTCAGGTCTTCTGTTTAGGAATTTCCTTCTCGCCTGAATCGGAAAATTCTTTGAGAGAGGAAAATCTTGAGGGTATTGGCACCCTGAAAGAAAAATGAAATTCTCTAAATAGTTCAAGCTAGAGAATGATCTCTTGTTGCCTTTCTTCCCAATTTTTTCAGCCAAAATTCGCCTTAGTCCAAAAATCAGCCTTGAACCCATCCTTGCAATAGGCTATTTATAGGATTTATGGGGTGTAACTGCTTCCTTGAAAATCAGCAAAGTCTAGTTAGTTTAGCTTCGCTCCTGAAGCTAAAATAGCTTCGCTGCGAAGCTAAACACAGCTTGTGTGAAGCTAGAACCTGTATGCGAAGCTTATTCAGCCAGTTGGCTTAGGGTTATTACACCAATCCCTTGATTTTCTCCCACTAATTGAGGGATTTCCCTTTATCTTCTCCAACTAATTGAGGAGTGAAAAGGTCACGACAATTAACTGCCCAAAAGTGATATCAATCACATTAATATCGTGTTGAGATTTAAATGGTCAAAAATGTTCATAAGAGCCCACAATGGAGCTAAGCTTTATGCGAAGCTAGAAAATAAGGTCTCAACGGAGCTACATAAGAACTTTTGGCAAAGCTGGGAGATAAGCTCATAGTAGAGCAATTCAAAGCTTGCAACGAAGCTAAAAGATAGCTCTTAATAGAGCTATGAAAAGCTTCAGGCGAAGTTAGAAAATAAGCCCGCAATGGAGCACTTCTAGCTTGCTGCGAAGATAGAACTAAGCTTGCAGCAAAGTTAGGTGTTAGCCTTTTGGGCTTTCTTCAGAAGGCAAGGCTTGGATCACTGTCTACTTCACTGGATTAGTAAAGTTAAAGTCACTGGTTTGTCCATCATGGATGGACAAGTTTTCAGCCTGTCTGCGACTTATCTTCTGAAGTGTCGAAAAGTTAGATATCGTTCGGACCAGTTGTAGAGCTGCCTTGGAGTTTGTCTTTTCGGAGTATCAATAAAACCTCCTTCGGAGTTTTCGTGAATCTGTATGGATTGATACAGATTCTGAAACACTTTGAATCTGACATTACTTTAGGTCAAAAGAGCCTATTGGGAATGAGGAAAGAGTAAGATGAACTCAATGATCCTATCTGTTTAGAGGTAACGAACTGGACACAACAAAATAGGAATCACTAAGATAAGAACTCATAGTTCAGAGGTGACGAATTGGGCATAACAGCGGTAAGATACTTTTTTTTGACTTAGTTGACAATCAATTTGAAGTCACCGTAAGCTTTAAGGTATTGTACCCCCATTTGTTAAGCAAGCTGGAGGCCGATGAGTACAACATTATACTCAGCTACGTTGTTGGAGAAAGATTCCATCAATGAGAATGTACGAGGAAGAACGTGATTCTCTGGCGAGACAAATATTACCCCTACCCCGGCAATGATCTTATCTTTAGGGCCTGTTTTTGATGTGCCATCAAAGAACATTTGCCATATATCATCTCCTGAAGTCATGTTGGTTTTGATAACTTCGTCTGGAATATCTACGTATAACTTTGAAGTTTTCGAGATTGGATGAACTGCCAGAAAATCTACAAGAGATTGACCTTTGATCGCCTTTTGGGGGACAAACGTCATGTCGTATTGAGATAGCAAATAGCCCAATTAACTAGTCTAGAGTTCAATGACCCTGGCCTCGTCATGAGAATACACAGGGGATTGACTCTTGAAATGACATGTATGACTTGAAAAACACCTAGAGGGGGGGGTGAATAGGTGTAAATGCTAATCTAACAATCCTTTTAAACAATTATGAATGAATGATGCAACAATCACTCAAAACAAGACTAAGAGCCGAATACCCGGTGAAGGGTTCTGAACTCCTTCCTCGTGATTCCTCTAAATAAGAGTTGGAGGTGCGTATTGCAATCTTGTTGTATGAGTTATGATCGACAATATATCAAGAAATGAATAATATGCAATGATGATGTACACACAAGATATATCACAAGTAATGAAAGCAATATCACAAACTAGAAATAATGAGTAAAGGATAGCAATTGAAAGTAAAGCGAAATAGAGAGCAAGAGTAAAAGACAATCGCAAACACAAGTATTTGTTTTGAGGTTCGAGCCACCGCTCTACTCCCCGCCTTCACCTCCGTGAAGGGTTTCCACTATCCACCGAGGACTATTACAAGGTCTACCGAAGACCCGATGTACCGAACTCCACCACTTACAAGAACTCTACCAAAGAGTTATCTCCACAAGAGGAACACAAAGAACAAGTAACCAAGTGATCACAATAATGATCACAAACTCTTTACAATACTTCTCTTTTACAACTCCTTATAGAATGAGGATTGGAATTTTTGGCTCTAAGAAGTGTAGTGAGAAAAACTCAGTTGTAGAATGATCTTTGCTAGAAAACACAACTGAAAACAAGCTCAAGAATGAATGGAAAAAAAATGGAGAGCTTAAAACTTTTCTTCTCTTTTAAACTTTGAAAACTTAAGGATTTTTCTTGGTATTTTGCAAGAGACAATTCTCCTCTATTTATAGGGAGAGAAAAGGGATTAAACACTTTCAAATAAAGCTTATTTGATCAGAAAATAATCCCTAAAGTTCAGAGAAAATCTGCCACAAAACAGACCAAAAACAGATTTTCAGAAATTCACCAAAGAGGAAAGAGCCGTTGGGCAGCAGCAGGCTTGGCGGTCGACCGGACCGGTCGGCCGTCCGCCTTGCTGGCAAATAGCCGTTGGGCTCGGGTCGACCGCCCGGTCGACCGGCCTCTAAAATGAAACACAGTTTTCTGAAGGCAGTCGACCGGGCGGTCGACCCAGAAAACCCGAGAGCAAAACTGCTTTCAGTCGGTCGACCGAACGGTCGGCCGACAGACATGCACAGGCGTGCATGTCCTGGATACAAGATCCGGTCGACCGGTCCGGTCGGCCGGTTTAGCCTGAAACAGAAAAACTGGGAAGAAATTTTGAACTTGAAATTTTTTTTTGAAGATAATTTTGTAGGTATATGAAGTTAAGTATCATGTTGTAAAAGATAGTTATACATGGTGTAAACAAGATATAGAATTTGTAAGAATTTTGGAATCATGTATAAGAATCAAGGCATGAACTTAAAAACAAATACCAAAACTAAAAACTGTATTTTGAAAATGTGTGTGTGTATCCTAGAGCCAATATTCTACAACCTCAAACTTTAACAAACTATTTCTTACATTGGTTCTAATTGACTACAAGGTCTTCAAGTGGGCTTCTCCATATGTGATCTTGTAAAGCTTGATACTTGAGCCCAAATTGAGGTGACTTGAGTCAAAACATCTTCCTTTAGGGAAGAATGCTCCTAAAATCATTAGAACCCTGAAACACACTAAAACAACAAACATGATTAGTGCAAATAACTATATATGTTTTGTGATCATCAAAACACACTAAAACGGGTGATTGTAACCTTGGGCCAACAA
Source organism: Agave tequilana (assembly GCA_038442645.1). Lineage (NCBI taxonomy): Eukaryota > Viridiplantae > Streptophyta > Magnoliopsida > Asparagales > Asparagaceae > Agave > Agave tequilana. The sequence continues at coordinate 51,783 of JAVJIF010028650.1, forward strand.
TCTCCCCCTTTTTGATGATGACAAAACATATAAGTTATTTAAAACAAATGAGAAAGGAGCTTGGAAGCTCCCCCTCAAATTATGCTATGTATAAAAGAAATGACTATACATAAAGCATAAAAACATAAAACCTACACAAGTAGAAACACAAGTAAAAACTAAAGAGGCAAAGCACCAAAACAAACTAGCTTTTTCTCCCCCTTTTTGTCATACATCAAAAAGGGTTAAACAAGATAAAAAACGTTTTTCTTCAAGAATCCATAATACAAACATTCAACTCACCACAAATAAAAGAAAATCTAGCATAGTCTAGAGGTTTTGTAAAAATATCGGTAAGTTGAAAATCGGTAGTAGAAACATAATCAATATCAATATCACCTTTCTCATAATGATCCCTAAGAAAGTGATATCTAATGTCAATGTGCTTAGTTTTACTATGTTGATTTGCATTCTTGGTCATATGAATAGTACTAATATTATCACAAAATATTTTAATATGATCAAAATGCAAATCATAGTCAAGGAGAGTATGTTTCATCCAAAGAACTTGTGCACAACAAGCTCCGGCTGCAACATACTCCGCCTCGGCGGTTGATAGGGCTACCGAATTTTGCTTTTTGGAAGACCAAGATACAAGACAATTACCAAGGAATGGACATGTTCCACTTGTACTCTTCCTATCTACCCTACAACCCGCATAGTCGGCATCCGAAAAACTCGTCATTGAGAATTGCCCGGTTTTCGGATACCACAAACCCATTTCAACAGTGCCCTTAAGGTATCTAATTATGCGTTTAACCGCAATTATATGAGACTCTTTAGGACACGATTGAAAACGAGCACAAAGACAAACACAAAACATAATATCCGGCCTACTAGCCGTCAAATACAACAAACTACCAATCATGCTACGATAAAGCTTAATGTCTACACTTTTACCTTGTTCATCCTTGTCAAGCTTGGTGGTTGTTGTCATGGGAGTTTTACTAGTTCTAGCTCCTTCAAGTCCAAATCTCTTGATAAGTTCCTTTGTGTACTTGGCTTGATTGATGAAGATCCCATTCTTTCTTTGCTTGATTTGGAGACCAAGGAAATAGTTGAGCTCACCCATCATAGACATTTCGAATTCTTCCTTCATGCATGATTCAAAAGCTTGGCAAAGAGATTCAATAGTAGAACCAAAATTAATATCATCCACATAAATTTGCACAATAAGAATATCATTTTCTACATGTTTTGTAAACAAAGTTGTATCAATTTTTCCTTTCTTAAAACCATTTGAAATTAAAAATGAAGAAAGTCTTTCATACCAAGCCCTAGGGGCTTGTTTTAAACCATAAAGAGCCTTGTCTAATTTAAAAACAAAATCCGGATGTGTAGGATCAACAAACCCGGGGGGTTGTTCAACATACACCTCCTCTTCAATAAAACCAGTTAAGAAGGCACTTTTAACATCCATTTGAAACAACTTAAAATCTTTATATGATGCAAATGCAAGTGTCATCCGTATGGCTTCAAGCCGTGCTACGAGTGCAAAGGTTTCTTCAAAATCGATTCTTCGATTTGAGTGTAACCTTGGGCAACTAACCTAGCTTTATTCCTAACAACGTTACCCGATTCATCCAACTTGTTCTTAAAGATCCACTTAGTACCAATTGTTGGTCTATCGTGGGGCCTAAGAACAAGGTGCCAAACTTGGTTGCGCTCAAATTGATTGAGTTCCTCTTGCATGGCTAGCAACCAATATGAATCGGCCTCGGCTTCGAGGACGTTCTTGGGTTCAACATGAGAAATAAAAGCATAGTGCCCACAAAAGTCATGAAGTTTAGAGCGAGTGGTTACCCCTTTAGATACTTCACCTATAACGAGGTCCTTGGGATGATGTAGATTGTATCTCCAATCCTTTGGAAGTTGTTGAGTAGGCTCTACTTCAATTGTTTGAATTTCATTTCCTTGAGCCTCTTCTACTTTAGCTTCACTTCCTTCATCATCCTTTGGCTTGCCTCCAATGGTAGGTGAATCCTCCAAGGTAACTTTCTCCAAATCTTCATCCAAAGATTCTATTTCTACAATATTCTTAACAAACAAGTTAGATTCTTCAAACTTCACATGAATAGACTCTTCAATAGTTAAAGATGACTTGTTAAAAACTCTATAGGCTTTACTAGTGTTGGAACAGCCAACAAAAATTTCTTTATAAGATTTAGCATCAAATTTTCTTAGTTATCTTTTGTATTTAAAACAAAGCACTTGCATCCAAAAACTTTAAAATACGATACATTAGGTTTTCTAGAAAAATAGATCTCAAAAGACGTTTTAGAAGTATTTTTACATAAGAAAACACGATTTGATATATAGCATGATGTATTAACGGCCTCGGCCCACAAATAATGTGGGAGACCATATTCACTAAGCATTGTCCTAGCCATCTCTTGTAATGTTCGATTTTTCCGTTCAACTACTCCATTTTGTTGTGGAGTTCTAGGACAAGATAGTTCATGCTTAATTCCTTGTTCTTCACAAAAGTGGTAAAGGGTAGGTTAATGAACTCACCTCCTCTATCACTTCTTATTCTTAAAATTGAAGAATCTTTTTCTTTTCAACTCTTTTCTTAAAGGCTTGAAAATGTAAAAAGGCTTGATTTTTGTGTTCCAAAAGGAAAACCCAAGTAAAACGTAAAAAGTCATCAACCAAAACAAATGCAAACCGATTCCCGCTTAGACTTTTGGTTTGAGTAGGACCAAACAAATCCATATGGATTAATTCCAAAGGACGTGATGTCATGATATCCTTGATTGACTTGAAAGAAGACTTGGTTTGTTCCCAAATTGACATGCGTCACAAACCCGGTCCTTTTCAAAATTCAAGCAAGGAATACCCTTTACCATTTCCTTTGTGTTTAACCTAGATATATGGTCAAAAGAAATGTGGCCTAATCTTCTATGCCACAACCAAGAGTCATCATCGAGGGCTTTTAAACAAGTAATATTACAAGACATATTAGACATATCAATCATATAAACATTATTTTCACGAAAACCGGAAAATACACAAGTATTAGATATTCTATCAATAACTTTACAAACTACATTATCAAAAATAACATCAAAACCTTTATCACAAAGTTGACTAACACTCAAGAGATTATGCTTGAGGCCATCAACTAAAACAACATTTTCTATTAAAGGGGATGTACCAAGTTTAACATTACCAATACGATGATTTTTCCTTGGCATCATCTCTGAAGGTGACGGTGCCACCTTCATGGTATCTTGATAGGGTTGCAAAGTTGTTGATATCCCAAGTCATGTGCCTTGAGCAACCACTATCAAGATACCACAACCCTCTACGTCTTTGAGCCTTGGAAGGTACCTACATCATTTAGCAAAATTGTTGACTTTGGTACCCAAATTTTCTTGGGTCCTTGAAAGTTAGTGTTGCGAACCCAAACATTATGATGTGAAGCATTAAGTCTATCATAGCAAAACTTAACTAAGTGACCTTTACGGCCACAATATGAACATGAAAACACTTTACCACACATGAATGCATGATGTGTGTGTGTGAAGTGTGAGCATGTTGTGTGGTTTGGCATGATGTAAAGGTTGTGATTTATGAACATGAGCATGCATAACATGGGGTTGTTTCTTAGGGGCTTGTTTCTTAGGAAACATAGCCTCAAGCCTATTCTTGTCAAATTCACACTTTTTCAAAATAACTCCTAAAGAATCAATTTTCTCTTTAGCATGGAAATCTCATTTTCATTAACTTGTGGAAACTTACCCTTGCAAGAAATCTTATAGTTATCAAAATCTTTGGGTGGAAACTAAAGTAGAAGATAATTCATCTTTTTTTTAGTAAGAGTAAAAACATGATGATTAAGAGACTCATTTTCCTTTCATATTTAAATACTTTTTCTTAAGAACATCATAGTTATGTGAGAGTTCTACAAATGTTTCTCCTAGGTCATCCATGGAAAGCTCACAATCAAAAGAAGTGTCGGGGGTTACCTTGCATGTGCCTTCATTAGCCATGAAGCACATGTCGGCGGTGTCAACTTCCTCCTCGGATTCGCTCTCGGAATCCCATGTAGCCTTCAATGCTTTCTTCTTGTAAGGCTTCTTTGAGGTGGAGGGCTTCACTTTATCCAGGCACTCCGCAACAATGTGACCCTGTCTTTGGCAATTGAAACAAATAATTTTCTTTCTTCTTTGCCTCCTTGCCATCTCCTTCTTCCTTGAAACTTAGCCTTGTTGTACATCCTCCGGACGTTCTTCACAAGAAGTGAGAGCTCTTCGTCATCTTCTTCTTCATCGTCTTCGTCGGAGTGTGTGGATTGACTTTTGAAGGCAATTGTTTTCTTCTTGGAAGGAGCCATGTCCTCCCTAGCTTTTCTCTCCATCTCATGGGTTTTGAGGTTCCCAATGAGACCAATTAGCTCTATCTCCTCCTTATCATTGAGTTCCTTCAAGGTAGTTGCTTTTACTTCCATGAAGGAGGAAGAGCCCGAATGATCTTTCTTACTCTTTGGTCGTTGTCGATAGCATCACCTAGAGAAGAAAGTCCATTAGTGATCTTTGTAAATCTTGTAACCATATCATCTATGGTTTCATTCTCTTGCATGCAAAAGTTCTCATATTGGGACCGAAGAAGGTCTATCTTATCCCTCTTCACTTGTGAAGTCCCCTCATGTGTAACTAGAAAATGTGTCCAACTTTCATATGCGGACTTGCAATGAATAACTCTAGCTATATCATCATCATTAAGGGCTTGAAGGAGTACATAATGAGCCCTAGCATTGGCATCAAATTCCTTAATCTCAATTTCGGACCAAGTGGATTCATCGCCGGGGGGTGCACTAAAGGGTTTGGTCACGGCCTTTGCAACTCGACTTCCTAGAGATTGCAAGAAAACGGTCATCTTAACCTTCCATATGGGAAAGTTAAGTCATCAAACTTAGGAGGGGTCTTAATTTCATCGGCCATTTTACTAAGTGGAAATGAATGAAATGATTAGCAAAAATAGGATCTCTCTAAGGTTGTTAAGCCAAGAGCCTAGACACCTATGCTCTGATACCAATTGAAAAACACCTAGAGGGGGGGTGAATAGGTGTAATTCTAATCTAACAATCCTTTTAAACAATTATGAATGAATGATGCAACGATCACTCAAAATAAGACTAAGAGCCGAATACCCGGTGAAGGGTTCTGAACTCCTTCCTCGTGATTCCTCTAAATAAGAGTTGGAGGTGCGTATTGCAATCTTGTTGTATGAGTTATGATCGACAATATATCAAGAAATGAATAATATGCAATGATGATGTGCACACAAGATATATCACAAGTAATGAAAGCAATATCACAAACTAGAAACAATGAGTAAAGGATAGCAATTGAAAGTAAAGCGAAATAGAGAGCAAGAGCAAAAGACAATCGCAAACACAAGTATTTGTTTCGAGGTTCGAGACACCGCTCTACTCCCCGCCTTCACCTCCGTGAAGGGTTTCCACTATCCACCGAGGACTATTATAAGGTCTACCGAGGACCGGAGTACCGAACTCCACCACTTACAAGAGCTCTACTAAAGAGTTATCTCCACAAGAGGAACACAAAGAACAAGTAACCAAGTGATCACAATAATGATCACAAACTCTTTACAACACTTCTCTTTTACAACTCCTTATAGAATGAGGATTGGAATTTTGGCTCTAAGAAGTGTTGTGAGAAAAAACTCAGTTGTAGAATGATCTTTGCTAGAAAACACAACTGAAAACAAGCTCAAGAATGAATGGAAAAAAAATGGAGAGCTTAAAACTTTTCTTCTCTTTTAAAAACTTTGAAAACTTAAGGATTTTTCTTGGTATTTTGCAAGAGACAATTCTCCTCTATTTATAGGGAGAGAAAAGGGATTAAAACACTTAAAATAAAGCTTATTTGATCAGAAAATAATCCCTAAAGTTCAGAGAAAATCTGCCACAAAACAGACCAAAAACAGATTTTCAGAAATTCACTAAAGAGGAAAGAGCTGTTGGAGCAGCAGCAGGCTTGGCGGTCGACCGGACCATCGGCCGTCCGCCTTGCTGGCAAATAGCCGTTGGGCTCGGGTCGACCGCCCAGTCGACCGGCCTCTAAAATGAAACACAGTTTTCTGAAGGCAGTCGACGGGCGGTCGACCCAGAAAACCCGAGAGCAAAACTGCTTTCAGTCGGTCGACCGAACGGTCGGCCGACAGACATGCACAAGCGTGCACGTCCTGGATACAAGATCCGGTCGACCGGTTTAGCCTGAAACAGAAAAACTGGGAAGAAATTTTGAACTTGAATTTTTTTTTTTGAAGATAATTTTGTAGGTATATGAAGTTAAGTATCATGTTGTAAAGATAGTTATACATGGTGTAAACAAGATATAGAATTTGTAAGGATTTTGGAATCATGTATAAGAATCAAGGCATGAACTTAAAAACAAATACCAAAACTAAAAACTGTATTTTGAAAATGGTGTGTGTATCCTAGAGCCAATATTCTACAACCTCAAACTTTAACAAACTATTTCTTACATTGGTTCTAATTGACTACAAGGTCTTCAAGTGGGCTTCTCCATATGTGATCTTGTAAAGCTTGATACTTGAGCCCAAATTGAGGTGACTTGAGTCAAAACATCTTCCTTTAGGGAAGAATGCTCCTAAAATCATTAGAACCCTGAAACACACAAACAACAAACATGATTAGTGCAAATAACTATATATGTTTTGTGATCATCAAAACACACTAAAAACGGGTGATTGTAACCTTGGGCCACAATCTCCCCCTTTTTGATGATGACAAAACATATAAGTTATTTAAAACAAATGGGAAAGGAGCTTGGAAGCTCCCCTCAAATTATGCTATGTATAAAAGAAATGACTATACATAAAGCATAAAAACATAAAACCTACACAAGTAGAAACACAAGTAAAAACTAAAGAGGCAAAGCACCAAAACAAACTAGCTTTCTCCCCCTTTGTCATACATCAAAAAGGGTTAAACAAGATAAAAACGTTTTTCTTCAAGAATCCATAATACAAACATTCAACTCACCACAAATAAAAGAAAATCTAGCATAGTCTAGAGGTTTGTAAAAATATCGGTAAGTTGAAAATCGGTAGAAACATAATCAATATCAATATCACCTTTCTCATAATGATCCCTAAGAAAGTGATATCTAATGTCAATGTGCTTAGTTTTACTATGTTGATTTGCATTCTTGGTCATATGAATAGTACTAGTATTATCACAAAATATTTTAATATGATCAAAATGCAAATCATAGTCAAGGAGAGTATGTTTCATCCAAAGAACTTGTGCACAACAAGCTCCGGCTGCAACATACTCCGCCTCGGCGGTTGATAGGGCTACCGAATTTTGCTTTTTGGAAGACCAAAATACAAGACAATTACCAAGGAATGGACATGTTCCACTTGTACTCTTCCTATCTACCCTACAACCCGCATAGTCGGCATCCGAAAAACTCATCATTGAGAATTGCCCGGTTTCGGATACCACAAACCCATTTCAACAGTGCCTTAAGGTATCTAATTATGCGTTTAACCGCAATTATATGAGACTCTTTAGGACACGATTGAAAACGAGCACAAAGACAAACACAAAACATAATATCCGGCCTACTAGCCGTCAAATACAACAAACTACCAATCATGCTACGATAAAGCTTAATGTCTACACTTTTACCTTGTTCATCCTTGTCAAGCTTGGTGGTTGTTGCCATGGGAGTTTTACTAGTTCTAGCTCCTTCAAGTCCAAATCTCTTGATAAGTTCCTTTGTGTACTTGGCTTGATTGATGAAGATCCCATCCTTTCTTTGCTTGATTTGGAGACCAAGGAAATAGTTGAGCTCACCCATCATAGACATTTCGAATTCTTCCTTCATGCATGATTCAAAAGCTTGGCAAAGAGATTCATTAGTAGAACCAAAAATAATATCATCCACATAAATTTGCACAATAAGAATATCATTTTCTACATGTTTTGTAAACAAAGTTGTATCAATTTTTCCTTTCTTAAAACCATTTGAAATTAAAAATGAAGAAAGTCTTTCATACCAAGCCCTAGGGGCTTGTTTTAAACCATAAAGAGCCTTGTCTAATTTAAAAACAAAATCGGATGTGTAGGATCAATAAACCCGGGGGGTTGTTCAACATACACCTCCTCTTCAATAAAACCAGTTAAGAAGGCACTTTTAACATCCATTTGAAACAACTTAAAATCTTATATGATGCAAATGCAAGTGTCATCCGTATGGCTTCAAGCCGTGCTACGAGTGCAAAGGTTTCTTCAAAATCGATTCCTTTGAATTGAGTGTAACCTTGGGCAACTAACCTAGCTTTAAAAAGAGAAAAGAAAAAAAGAGCCCAAAGGAAGCCCACAAGTTAAAGAGAAGCCTAAAGCCCATCAAGTCCAGTTAAATCAGAAATTATTTTATCCTAAATTAGAGATAAAGGAAAAGTTAATTTAAATTAGGTTGCTTGATCCTACGTCAAAGATAAAGGAGAGACTTCAAGTTTAAAATTTGGATATTGATTGTACACATTTATTGTATTATTCTTTATTACATTTCCACATTTATCATATAAAAATTGCTAAATTCCTTATCTTAAATGTCTATTTTGCAGAAGATAATCATAGGGAGAAAGAGGATAAAATTAAATAAATATCAGGTAAATTCAGATTTAACTAGATCTATTGGTTAGAGGAGGATGATCCCAAATTCAATTGGTTTTAAATTAAGTTTTTGGTGAATCAAATGGTCAAATCTAAAGATTAAAGCGAGGATAATATCAAATATAGAGTCCAAATTCTAAAGGGATAAATGGTAGAGAGAAGATCAATGGATGAGATAAAGCAAATTTGACTCAGATTCTAACTAGACACATTTTAGTATTTGAATCATATCTTTCACTACTAAACTTCAAATCTAATGATTCAAGATGATCAGAAAGAAGACTTAAAGGGTTACAACTATTAAATTGATCACTATTTCGAATTTTGTCATTTGATAAGTTATATTCAGCAATCAATATGCCAATAAGCTGTAGATCAGAACTGAATATCCACATCAAATCAAGTTTGGAGATAAGGGGAGGATTTAAATTCAGAAATATCCAGCTTCCCCTATCTTCATACTCTTCTAACCTCTGCATTTCTCCTATAAATACATGCAATCTCAAAGGTAAAGGGGGAAGATCAAGCAGAGGGTAAAAATTAGGCTATTTTGTAGTTTGTAACTTAGGTTTTTTTATTTCTTTTATGTAATTTTTGTTTTATTTATGTAACTGAGAGGAGAGGAGAGTTTCATGGAGAAATGAGAGCAAGCTTGTACTGAAGGTGACACCAGTATAAGTAAGTCTTTTCTTTCATTATTATTTGAATCAAATCGAAGTTTCTTTTCTTCTTTATTCTTCTTTTTGTTTGCTTCCCTCTTCTGTGTTTATGAATCCAAATGACTCCGATAGCCTCGAAATTGCCTTGCCATTCCAAGTGCCGTTGATGGCTTATGGTGATGGATAGCCATTCCTATGTTAGTGTAGCTTGCCCCTTCATTTCGTAGTGTAAATAAGGAATGGAGAAGATCCTATTCGTCATCCTCGCTCGCCTTCAAGCAAAGGTACATCGTCGATACGGGTCAAAGGTAAGCAAGCGCCAAAGAGGTAAGTAAGTATTTTTAGGGTTTAACTTTCTTTTCTCTTAATTTTTAGTTTAGATCACAAAACACTATCAACTCTCAACTCTTTTATCACTATTTTTAATTTCTTTATATAAATTCATTTTTCCATTTTCTCCACCTTCTCAAACTACTATTTTTCTTCTTAACTTAACTTTAACTTATTTTTCTCTTTTTCTTTTCAAGAACTAAAAGAAGATCTTTAACCATTCTTTGTAGCTTAAAAGAGAACTTATTAAAAAGCTTCTGTAACGCCCCGATCCCGCAGGTACTGGGACGCTATGGCGATGTACATACGCAGGGCAGAAATACCCTCACGTACGTATGCTAAGCCTCAGTTCAGAAAATAGCTTCCATATGAAATCACCAAGAGGGGGGGGGGGGTGAATAGGTGACTAGCTAATCTAATGATGAATAATGCAGAATAAAAATATTTAAGTAAACTAAAAACTATTATGCTAAACACATAAGGTATAACCTAAGAGTGTAGCCGAATCCCCGTGAAGGGCTCTGGACTATCTTCTCAAGATTCCTCTAAATAAGAGTTGAGGTGCTGCCATGACTCTCTTGATTGATACAAGTGTGAGCAAACAATCCCAAGCATATAACAATCAAGCATAAGATATATAAAGCATATAAAGATACAAGAAATGTTAGCATGCAAGATATAAACACAAGTGAGAGATAAAGAGAGCAATCACAAACATGGGAGATTTATTTCGGTTCGAGCACCCTTGCTCTACGTCCCCACCTTCAATACTATAAAGGATTTCCACTATAAACCGATCCCACCGGATCACTCGGTGCCGCAACACCTACAACGAGTTCACACTAGAACTCTTTAGACTTACTAGTCCCTCTCTTGTTCCCGAAAGAACTACACACCGCAAGCACACTAGATAGTCGATGGCCGCACCTCTACACCAAGCTCTTACTAGAACTCGAAAACAACGCGAACCCGCAAGTCCACCTCCTCAAATACAAAGTAGAACACTTGGTGATTAAACACTTTGATCACCTAAAAACACTCTCACAATAACTTTCCTATAGGATAGATATTGCAATGGAAAGCTCAAGTATGTGTGAGAAAACTAGGATTGATTGGTGGTGAAAAACTCAAGAAATATCTTTTTCAAAACACTCTGAAAAACTCTCCTTTCGATATGGAAGTATTGACTCTAAAACAAGTGGAGATAAACAATAAAAGATGTATCAAAAA